>APFE031262867.1:0-16208 GCA_000404065.3 Pinus taeda | reverse complement strand
ATAGCAGACGCTTCCGCGGACGCTTCGCCTCCTAGATTTTTGGAAAATGACGCTTCCGCGCTCCGCGCTTCCGCTTCGCTCCCGCTTCGTGCAACATTGATCTGGTCCATATGTCAATGGATATGGATATTTACAACAACCCACTCCAACTTACACTGGGTACCCTCCTCCAGAAGCGTAGTTGCCTCCATATTCCCCTTGTTTATTAGCAGGGGAGCAACCTATTGTTGGAATGCACCCTTCTACTGATCAAACACTGCAAGTTGGTGCTCTACCTTATTCGAGTCCTCCATTTCATGGAATGGCTGCCAACACTTGGCATCCTACATTGCTCGTACAACCTGGCTTTGTTGTGAATCAAATTCAAACTTCTCAACATGTTCCACCTACATCTCAGATTCCTACTTGCCAGCCTATTATTCAATTTGTTCAAGCTTTACCTCCAGTAAGTCAACCTTTACAAGTTGCACCTCTAACTCAACCCATTCAACCAATGCCTAGGACTTCTCAAGTCCCACTTACCCATCCTCTTCAAGGTGCCTTACAACCTCCACTGCTTGGTCAGACTTTTCCTCAAATGCGAGTCAATGTATACATGGTATGGCACAAGCATATCCCAGCCAACCTTACATAAGGATGATATTCCTCAAATGCCTTACCAAGGGGCAACCATATCAAGGTATTCCTCAAATGCCTTACCAAGGTCAACAAATTCAAGCCCAGTCATTTCAACCCTTTCAAGGATATCCTAGAACTAGGCAACAAGGTTATGTTTATCCAGGCTACCAAAACCCTCCTTATCTAGGAGCTCAGAGCCCTGTTGCTTAGGCTATTCCATCTTACCTAGGATACCCTCCACTAGACTTTAATAGGCAGTTTCCATTTGTGGCAACCCTTGAATTGCCAGATCTAACCCAACTCACAAATGATTACATTTGTCACTCTCCTTGGTGGTCGGTAATTCCTACGAAACTGTCGAGTGATATCCCAAAGTTCAATGGAAATCCTAGAGAAGATCTGTATAAGCATATCATGACGTATCATTTATGGTGTTCTTCAAACTCTTTAAATGATGATTCAATTCGTCTAAAGCTTTTCCAGCGAAGACTCACTTGTACGGCAGCAAAGTGGTATATGAGTTGCCACGAGCTTCGTTCAACAATTTTAATGCCTTAGCAACTACATTCTTAACCCATTTTTAGCTGCCTATTCGTTATGAGACTGGAACTGAACTTTTGACTTCCTTCAAACAATCTGATTCCACTCACATTTCTGATCATATTCACGAGTGGCGACGTCGTCATGGTTTGGTCAAAACTTTCGTTCCTAATCAATTGTTAGTTGAATGGTTTATTAAGTCTTTGTTACCATCCATTACAAAAGATGTTGCTAAAAGCGGAGTTGTGACCGAAGAGTAAGTAATTGCTCATGCCAATTATCTTGATCTCATTTATACATTATCTGGCACGTTCTATGATAAAATACCTAATGCTCTGAGACCTCAAAATATTGTTCCACGACCTCCCGGTAAAAATCACATGGCGTTGATGGCATAATTGGTTTTGCTAGCCAACAGTCAGCCAGTAAACCATCTAGTCATCTCTTGTTGTGGCTGCCCAAAACCCGTCCTCCACAATTCTTGCGGCTTCTACTTCCGAGATTAGTGTCGTCCAATCCACGAAAGGTAAATCTCAGCAACCAAGAAGTAAAAAGAAAGGAAAATGAAAAAAGAAGAAAGAAAACCCTCCACAGAACACAAAATAACCAATCTCCTGAAGAAAAATGGAAACCTCATTATCCTTGCTTAATCTGTAATGAGGAACACTTTACCGGGAATTGTCCACATCGGGTGGAAGTAAATCAATTCCTTAAGTCATTTGTCGCGCCTGTTGTGTTAACAGAACCCTTTCCTAATCAGGACACAAACATGGTTATATGAGATCCCGACATCTTGTAGATATCAGCGTCCTGCATACATGTTGACACATCTCCCAAAGATATTTATTGTCAAGGGTCTTCATCTTTTCCATCAGAGTCTTCATATATTTCCGAGAGATTTCCTGGTCAAGCCTTCTTGGTCCTTTGGATGTTGATTACCTTCATCAAGGTTTCTTATCTCACGATCTCTTCCTTCTCCACACATTCCATTTCCAGGTGCTTTTAATCAGAGATTCTTAGTTGTAGTCATATTATGTTGATTTCATCTAGTGTGTCTTATGCCTTCCTACATCCTTTCAAAGGAGGAGATCCTTTTTCTCTTGATCATGATTCTCAAGATAGAAGTAATGATCCATGTTACCTGCAACCATACGACATGACATTATAATATTAAACACAAGCATATAAAACTTATTTTACCTTTAGGTAATTTAGGCTTCTTTCAGTAGTTTCCTTGATTGAAGTGTCTTCAACCCTTGATCTGCTTGATCATTCATTAATTCTACAAGTTGGAGTTCTTGATGAAACACTTGCTTCCTCTCTAGATTGGTGAACCCTTCAATGAGGATTCCATTAGAGAATCTTGAGGATCTTCTATATCCCCATCTGGAAGATGTTTCCCTTTTGATGTATGATGAACCTTGTCCTGGATGACTTCTTCCTTTCCTTCAATGTTGACTGAAGTTCCTAAGAGCTATATCCTTCATGTTTGTTTGCCATTAATTTTGTCCTTCATGATTCCCATGGTGATGTCACAAGCTCTTGTTTCTAATGCTTTCATGATGCCACGATGCATCTTATCATCATTGTCATATCTTATAATAGAAGCTTATGATAGGACCCTTTTGTGAGGGATACCATCTTACTCATAGGAGAAATTTGTTACTCCCTCTTTTCTTGGCCCTTTTCTTCAGCTTCCTCCATCTATGTGGATGATATGAGCTTCTTTCTATAAACTTTCCATAGCATTGAAATTTAGCTATCTTATTTTGTCTTGCTTGACCAAACTTGCATTTCCTTTCGGCACATGTTTTAGTCCTTTAACCTCCAATAATTTTTGCCATCAAATTGTCGTTCTCTATTTAGCATAGAGACCATAAGTTGTCGAATGAGGTAACTTTCATATCTCAACGATACTTGTTACCTTGATTATCTGTTAGTGCATTATAGATCAATGATGGTTATCTCCCTTCCTAGATCTTGTATATGAGACCTTATGATGATATCCTACATCCTTTGATACCCTTTACTTTCATGAAGATCAAATTTCATGTGACATTCTTCATTGTACGTTCAGAGAATGAGTTTATCATATACATCTCTTTGATGTCTCCAATGTTGCTATATGAGGGGATCTTTTCATAAGTATCCCTTTCCATAAATTCAAAGGAAATCTTTTGATATGCTCAATGACTTCAGCTATTTAGAGGACTATGTCTATCTTCCTTCTTCATGCAAGATATCTTGATGACCCATCCAACTTATAGATGTCCTTGCAATCATGAAGTCATTTAACAAAATTTGATTATAGAATGAGATACTTACTTGTCATGTGAAGATGAAATCTTCACCTTGATGCTTTCTTGAATGATCTCCTTCAATGAGATTCTTGCTTGAGCTGCCTAGTACAAGTATGTTCCAAGACCTTTCTTGAGACTTCCTTGCATTGTTCTGCACCAAGTACTGTTGCTTTTATAATATGTTGAGATTACTTTATTCCTTGACTATGAGGGTATGAAAACGAAATCAAGAATTTTGAGAGCATTGTCATGATGCCCATTCAAGATGTGACATTGTGTTCTCCTTCTGAAGTGATATTGTTGTAATGTATGATGTGATTATATATCCTTATAGCCTTGTTGTAATGCTTCTTGCTAGAGTAGAACCTTGCTTGAGTTGACTAGCATGAAAAAAGATCTCCTTTGAGACCTTCGAGCACTATTCAATGCCAAGCATCGAAATTACTTCAAACTTAAGTTATTGAGATCTTTGTGGTATGACATAGATTGTAATGACACCCAATTTGGGGCTAGCACTAAAACTGTGAGAGATATTGTGTTTTCCTTCTTTTGACTGTGATCTGAATTATGAGCACTAGCTTTGAGACTACATTTTAACTGAGATTACTTGATCTTGAATTGTCTTGTTGTTGTAGACTGTTTGTTGAAGACTGATCTTTCAATTCCGTCAACTTGTTATGATGCCCTTCTTGAAGTTGATCCTTAAGTGTCTCTTTTTGCGGCCCTTTCTTTGACTTTAGCTCCTTAACTCTAATACCATGTTGAATAATCTAGGGCAATTAGAATTAATGAGATTCTTCTAGGCATGATAACCATTTGTGAGGTGTTTTTCAATTTTTCTTCTTATTCCAATCTTCTCTCACTATTATTAGAGTATGTCTTCATTAGTTCATCAAATAGCTACCAAAACAAAGAGACAAGAACACAAGATGTTGGCATCCTGCCAAGGCCAAAACCTCTCCCTCTTGGAGAGGAAAACCCGCACAAATTTTTTCTTATACAGATTCCAATTGACGAATACCAAGACCATGACCCTTGACCTATGAAGCCACTCCAAGACCAAGACACCAATCCTCTTCTTTGTCACTGTTGGGATCATCAACATTTCTACACCACTGAGTCCATTACTACTGCACTATGGAGATCTTCTTTGTTGTTGCACCATGACTGCTCCTTCATCTAGACCTTCATCGTTGTTGTGCCAATGCTACATCTTCATTGAGAACGTGATGTACCACTGCTTCACCTTCACTTAGAATCTTATTACACCAATGAGATCTCCATTTAGAGGTATATATATAGTTGTACCGAAAACTTCATCTTCATTAGAATCATGACTATTATCATGCTCATAGTAATGTCGAGGACATACTATGTCTAGGATATATATCTTATACCGAGATCCTTTCTCTATCAGGAATGTCGAGATTATGATTGTATCTTTGTCTGCACTGTGATCTTCACCAAAATTGCAGCCATGTTCTCCTTGCACCGAGGTCAACTGCAACTATACCGAGACTGTATTACAGTGACCCTATAACTAGGTCGAGATTGTAGTGAAATATGCGAGGAGATCACTTTACTTATCACCGAGATTTTGTACCTTCCTGTAACCATCCGAGATTGCAAACGTGTCCAAGATTTTGCCTTTCTGTGGTGACCCTTCACGCCTATTTATAGTTGTTATGTCTCCATAAATAAGCTGACATGTCACATAAAAGTATGTGTCTATTATTTGAGCCGACTTGACATTAATATATATTTTGAGGCCGACATAGATTCTCTTCTTCATCATTTAGCTTGCAAACTTCTTCTTGTGCTTGTCTTGGAGGATTGTGCTTGTCTTGTTGAGTTATTTAGACTTTGTACACATTACACATGACATTGACTCTTTGACATCCTAAGGCTCTCAATGGGAGCCACTAAATAAATAAACCTCTTGCTCATGAAACCCATGTAGCAAGGAATAATGAATTTGTTTTACAAGAATCATAATTACAATGTCATGAAGACCGAACCTAGTTACACTTTCTTCAACATGGACTGACTTTTTTCAGTGGAGAGTCATAAGGTCTTCTGATTCACTCTCGATCAATTCTTCTTCATTATTACATCATGGTTCAGCAGAGCAGAGATGAGATGACAAAGATGGTACATGACAACAAGATGGCATGATGGTCGATAATGATGATGGATGGATTGGAAGGTGGAATTCTCCCTAGTTGAGAGGGAGTATTAAAATTGGCAACTAGGGCCAAATTTCACCTTAGGACAACTCATTTGGTGGAGATGATGATTGCATTAAATTCCTCTTTTCGAGAGGACCAAAATTGATATAAAAATCATCTCATTTGGACAAACAGAAGTGTGATTTTGAATTTATACCCACACATGTGCAAATTGTCAAGATCAGCCACATCATGTAGGCTCAGAAGCCAAATGAATGTGTCACTTCACCCTCAATGACTTGTATAAATACAAGTGACCTATCACCTCATTCGACATCTTCTTGACTCACACATTCCCTTTCCTTCTCTCATTGGTTCGTATTGCATTGGGCATTCTTCTCTAGGACACGTGTGGATCAAGGAGGACGAATTTCAGACGTTGAATTACAGAGCCGAAATTACAGAGTTGAGGGCAATTTGACCAGCATTGGCGGACAACTTTTGGGCATCATTTGACTTCCATCTTTTGGGGGTATTTCTGTCTCAACAAGCCGCAACTTTTGGCACAGAAACCAAGGTTTTTTGTGCACTTTGATCGCAGACCAAATCGCAGGTTGACTACAGATTCCAAGATAGCGATTTGACCGAGTTTGACTATTGACTTTGTCACTGTTTTAGGTTGACTTTGACCACCTAATCAGGCCGAGTTTGATTCGAGAAGATCGAGTTGTTTTGAGGACATTCTATTGCTGCTTTAACTAGCATTGACTTTCTGGTTAGGGTTGAAGTTTGACTACAGTTGACAGCAGAAATTGACAAGGTTGTTTTGACTTTGAATTGGGCAAGTAAATTTCACTTTTCTACTCTCCCTCTCTCTGTTGAACATTTTGATATAATAATAAGAATTGATTAAAGGGATTTTGTTATGTAAAAAATTAGTTAGTTATAGTTTATTAGGCAAAGGGCATGATCATATTCACCAAGAGGCACCTAAGGCGGTATATAGCCAGGGCCTCTCACAAAAATGTAATCATTTATCAATTATTAATAAAATATTTTATCTTGGTTGTTATTAGCTAAATTGGTGTGCTCCATTTCGTATCAGAGGCATCGATCCTCGGACTATTGTTGTGGATCGTTGCCACAGTTACATTCAGTTGTCGCTGCCCTGTACTCCTCGCCTGCTTCATCCCACGCACTCCATTTCTCCGGCATCTGAGCCGCACTGCCCCAACATTCCGTTGTTCTGTCGTCCCCGTCGCTCCTCCTCATCTCATCCAACAACCACCGATTTCTTCCACTCGCTACGTCCACGATCACCAACATTGACCCATGTCCCCGCATCCACAATCCAGCGTTCTCAGCGTTGCCCTCCATCACTCTATCCCACCATCATTCCACGTCCACCCTGTCGTTATGTCTACCACCCTGTCCGCAACACCGCACAGTGAATTCGTGGCCTTGATCTGCCACCCATTCCACCGCCTTCTATTCCGTTGTACGTCGTCCTCTGCACACCCGTCTGCGGCCCCAAACACTCCGACGTTTGACCTATCTCTTCCCATAGCATATTAGCTTATATAAACCACAGGAGATTAATGCATATATTATATCATTTATAATTGTATATAATATAATTTACTTATAAATATATACCGTTTTTAAAAAACTATTAAGTCATATAATTTAATTAAATTTTATTTAATTTTAAAATAATATATAATAGTTATATAATTAAAAAAAATAATAATAATTAAAAAGTTGGCGGACAAATATACACCCCCACAAACTCGTTCAATGTCGTCAATGTCAATGGCCGATTTCGGTAAGAAATTGATTGTCTTGGAGAATAGGATTGCTAGCCACTCCAATGATTTCAACAAAAAATTAGTTGATCTCGAGAGTAAGTTTATCAGGCATTCCGACGATATCAAGAAGCTTCAGGATATGACAAATCGAATAAAACTACAACTTGGGCAGAACCAGATCCAATCCGAAATGAATCATAATCAGACATTAGCATTTTTGAACACCTTGTGTGGAAAGTCGAAGGTTACACCTGAACAACTATTCCAAGATGATGGAGGTAATCAAGAACACAATTCATCAGATTCAACAAAGTCTATAGACTCTCACGAAAAAGTAGAATCTCCAAAAAAAATAGCCACGCCCGATCAAGGAAATAGTAATGTGACTTTTTCAAATAAGCAACTCCAGGATACATTTATCAATAAACGCCCTTTTTTCACTCCACCATTAGCAACATATGAGCGAAAGGCAAAAGTCGAGATGCCTAAATTCAATGGGAATGAAAAATGCAGTGTTGCGTGGTTGAATAAAGCAAAAGAATACTTCGAGATTTACGACATCGACAATGATGACGAAAAGATTAGGCACACTTCCATGAAAAATGGAAGGAGAAGCATATAATTGGTATATGTGGTGGAAGAAGACGACAATCGCCATCAGTTGGAGAAAATTTAAAGATGCATTCTTTAAAAGATTCCAAGGTGTAAGGGAAGAAGAGTTCTTTTCAACACTCATCAAATTACGACAAAAAGGAAGTGTGGATGAGTACACTCGAGAATGGGAGACCTTAGTAACACGAGTACCTAGGTTATCAGAATCTCGTCTAATTCAATCATACATATCTGGACTTAAAACTCATCTACAAGTAGAACTTGAGCTTCATGACATTACGTCAATAGAAGTAGCAAGACGAAAAGCAAAAACTGCGGAAAAGAAATTTGAACAAATACTGTGGTCAGAACTGGAAAAGGTATATTCGAGACAAAGAATGCCCTAGTCTGTGGATTCAAATAATACAAGATATGTTCCACCACATCGTCGTGAAGGTGAAAAATTTGATGTGGAAATACAAAGGATAAAAGAAGGCAAATGCAGACGTCGTGGCGAGAAGTGGGACTCTAAACATAGGTGTGCTAAAGGAAAAGAATCAAACAACTTATATAACTGTGAAGCAACTAATGATTCAAACAGTGAGGATTCTGACATAGAAGAAACAAAAGATGCCCCAGAATTCTCGCCAGAATTAGATGACAAAAGTATTCTGCAAGTGTCACTATCAGCTATGAGAGGTATATCACAACCTCAGACTCTAAAGTTGAGAGGACATATAAAGAAGAACAAGGTAGTGGTTCTCATCGACTCTGGTAACACCCACAATTTTTCAGATGCAACCGTGGTAAAGAGACTCAACATTCTCTCATTTCCCTTACCTAACATGAAGGTGATGGTAGCTGACAGTAAGAAGATTGAAAAGGTAGGTAAATGCCATAAGGTCAAATTGCAGATTCAAGACTTTATTTTAGAATCTTCGTTCTTCACTGTACCATTAGGTGGAGTAGATGTGGTCTTAGGTATCCAATGGCTACGAACTCTAGGCACTTACACTGCCAACCATCAAGTACAATTCAAAATATTTAACTAGGGAGGGTAGAGGTACAAATTACACGGATTCCAAGCACCAAAGAATCAAATTGTATCTTCATCTCAAATGATGAAGATGATTCGAAAAGGAGCACCAGCTTATGTAGTACAATGCCACCAATTAGAAATGTTATCTACAAATATGATCAGTTAAGAGTCACCAAAGGTACAAGATCTAATTCAGAAGCATGAAAAGGCATTTCAAGACCTGCTATGAAAATGCCTCCTAACAGGGAAATTGAGCATACAATAGAAGTCAAAGCAGGGTCAGACCCCGTCAATCGATATCCACATCACCAAAAGACGGAAATTGACAGATTAATCCAAGGCCTTTTAAAGCGTGGGATCATCTCGAAAAGTAAAAGTCTGTATGTTGCTCTAGTGGTATTGGTAAGGAAGAAGGATAGTTCATTCGGGCTATGCATTGACTATAGAGGATTAAACAAAATAACGATTAAAAAAAATTCCCAATCCCCTTTATCGATAAAATGTTGGATGCGCTACATGGCGCAAAATACTTCTCAAAAATGGACTTAAGGTCAGGCTATTACCAAATCAGAATCAAGTTGGAAGACATACCAAAAACGACATTCTAAACTCGCGAAGATCACTATGAATTTATAGTAATGTCGTTTGGGTTAACCAATGCACCAGCAACGTTCCAAGCCACTATGAACAAATTATTTCATCCATATCTTAGGAAGTTTGTATTAGTATTCTTTGACGATATTTTAATTTACAATAAAACTTGGAAGGAGCACTTACAACATCTGGATAAAGTTCTTACACTACTAAAATTGCATCAGTTCTACACAAAAAAGTCCAAATGCACCTTTGGAAAAAAAGAAGTAGAATACCTCGGACACATTATATCCCATGAAGGCATAAAAGTGGACCCTAATAAAATCAAAGCTATAAAGGAATGGACCAAACCGGTTAATGTATCCAAGCTAAGAGGGTTCTTAGGATTGACTGTATATTACCGAAGGTTTATTAAAAACTATGCACATATAACTGCGCCTCTGACAAACCTTTTAAAGAATAATTTGTTTCTATGGGATGAGGAAGCAGGAAGGCGTTTTGAAGAACTGAAGGAAGTTATTTCTAATGCCCCAATATTGGCAACTCCAAATTTATCTAAACCATTTATTGTCGAGTGTGATGCTTCCGAATTCGGTATAGGCGCAGTGTTAATGCAAAAAGGGCATCCAAAAGCTTTTGAAAGCAGGAAGCTCAATAAAAGAGAACGTCTCAAGTCCACTCAAGTCCACATACAACAAGGAAATGCTCACTATTATGCACGCACTAGCTAAGTGGAGACAATATCTTTTGGGAAGTAAGTTCTCCATTCGAACAGACCATAATAGTCTCCAGCACCTCCATCAAAAAACACTTTCCAAAGAACAACAAAAATGGATTGAAAAAATTTGTCCGGCCTTCTGAACATGGGAACACTACATTTACAAAGGGGAAAAGAAATTGTAGTAGCAAATTTGCCCTGTTTGGAAAGACGAAGAACCAACACTACTTGCAGTCTCAGTTGTTGTTCCTGAATGGCTTAATGAGATTCGAAGTGAGTATGCCAAGGATCCAGAAATAACTGCAATAATCAATAACCTTCCAAACAACTCAAAATTTGAATGGAAGAATGATATTCTATGGTACAAAGGAAGAACCTATCTGAATGCAAACTCCAAGTTTAAATCCAAGATACTCAGGGAGTCACATGATTCACCGTCAGCCAGACATGTAGGATTCTTTAAAACTTACTACAATGCATGTCAATCATTCTTTTGGAAGAGGATGAGCCGTGATATTCAAAAGTATGTAGCAAAATGACACATGTCAAAGAAATAAAAGTGAAAATATTATGACACCTGGATTACTTCACCCCTTAAACATTCCGAATCAGAAATGGGAAGAAATATCAATAGACTTTATTGAGGGATTACTTGTATTTGAAGGCAAGGACAAGATTTTCGTAGTGGTCGACAGACTCACCAAATATGCTCACTTTATGGCAATAAATAAATCAGACTCGGCTAAAGAAATTGCTGAAATATTTTGCAAAAATATATATAAATTACACGATTTTCCGAAAGTCATTGTGAGTGATAAAGATGCCAAATTCAAGGGTAATTTATGGAAGGAATTGTTCAACCACATAGGAACCTACCTAAATATGAGTTCCGCTTATCACCCTCAAACAGATGGACAAACAGAGGTTGTCAATAAAAGTTTGGAATCCTACCTACGTTGCTTCACTACAGAAAAACAAAATAAGTGGGCTCAATGGTTGCATCTCACTGAGTGATGGTATAATCCTACTTATCATACGTCCACAAAAATGACGCCATTCCAAGCTTTGTATGGATATGAACCCCCAAAATGGAAGGATCTACCTATTGTCTAGACAAATCTACTTGTTGTTAAAAACCAACTAGAAGAAACCTAAAAAATTGTCCAAACCCTAAAAGAAAACTTGAATAATGCAAGGAACCGTATGAAGCAACAAGCAGACCGAAACAGAACTGAAAGAGAATTTGAAGTGGAGAATGGGTATTTGTCAAGCTCCAGCCATACAAACAATCGCTCTTGAAACAAAAAGGAAAAAATAAATTGGCACCGAAGTTCTATGGACCATATCAGATCAATAAAAAGATCAGCCAAGTTGCATATAGTTTAAGCCTTCCATAGAAAAGTCGTGTTCACAACATCTTCCATGTCTCCTGCCTTAAAAGGGCACTAGGCGATCATCAATCAGCGCAAACAACGCTTCCATCCCTAGATGATGAAGAAAGGGTCATTCTAGAACCAAAATGTATTTTATCTACTAGAGAAAGGAAGCTTCGATCTCGTACAATCAATGGATACTTGATCAAGTGGAAGGACTTACCAGAAGAAGAAGCTTCTTGGGAGAATGAAGCATTTTGTCAGCAACATCCATCATTACGTATGCTTTGAGGACAAAGCATTCTTTTGAGAGGAAGGCAATGTTATGTAAAAATTAGTTAGTTATAGTTTATTAGGCAAAGGGCATGATCAAAGATCATGCCTGTTCACCAAGAGGCACCTAAGACAGTATATAGCCAGCGCCTCTCACAAAAATGTAATCATCTATCAATTATTAATAATATCTTCGTTGTTATTAGCTAAATTGGTGTGCTCCAGATTTCCCCATATTGGGGTTTTTCCCTAGCATCCACCTAATCTGGTGTCCTCTTGTCTTGGCTTGTCTTCTGCATGTTCTATCTAGTTTCACTGTCAATGTAATTAATGGTTAATGTGATTCCCACTAGGAATCTAAATTAGAAATTGCTATTGGGCTGCTTAAAGATCATTGAAGTAATTGTGCTAAGCATAGAACATACAGTTGTTAACTAAATTTAACACAGGTTCTTATGTGAAGTATCGGGATCGTTTGGGTTCATCTAAGAAGTACCCATTCCAACACCTAGTACTTGGGGACGAGAACCCGTTCATTTAAGATCATTAGGTAGTAATTATCAGATCAGAAGTTTTCTACTGCCACCTTGTAGAAAATTCAACATTCACAACATGCATATTAACATCATTATCATTTTCTTCATTTTGAGAACCATGGCTACCAAATGTTGGTTATAATAACCAGCAGCAAAGATACACAAACATATATGAAGAAAGGGAAACTAAGATTTTACGTTCGCAACACCCCAGAAAGGCAAAATTCTATCAATCAAATCATTCGCATGTGTATTTCTATTGTACAGTTGGTTCCTTGATATAACTTTAAGTGACCATAACAGTTGTTTCATAATTAAATATTTAGCTCAAACATATGCATACCTATCTCCAATAATATCTCCTTAAATATTTTCATGAATCCCTCCACTAATCTTCATCCCTAACACCAACTAGGCCTTCTAAACCCCATTCCCCAGACGACATCATTGGAAACTGCATTGGAGCCTTTTCAGCGATTGATTCCACAGCAATTACTTCATCCTCCTCACTCTCTACCTCCACATAATGTCTTACAAACATCTAGTTCATCTGTTACATTGTTTCTTCTCTATTTCTTTGATGTAATATGTGGTACATGTATTTCATGTTTTAAATTGTTCTCTGCTTTCAAGCTAGCCTAGTGCAGTCCTACAAATCATATCACTGATTGTACTTCCCAATGTCATTGATGTACCTTCTAGTCATTTGTTGGACATTAATCAAATTATCTTATCTTATTTTTATACTAAAACCCAACATTACTGCACTGATTGTATTTGCTAGAGTAATAAATATTGTATTCACAAAAGACAATTGAACATATTAATTATATATGTTGCTACACTGCAGAAAATGGAAATGAGCTAGACAAGTTTCATTTATCTTTTAAACTTAACAACTATCAAATGGGAACAGCAAGAAAAACAAAAAACTATATTGAATAGTGAAAGGAAAGCATCCCTGTGCTTTAGCATCCAACAAAGTTACATAAGTTCTACCAAACAGCTAATGAATTGGTTATATCATTACATACCACTGGTCTGAAAGAGTCGGACGGATAAAAGCATAGTAATGGCCCCCATGAACACCTCCGCTGTGTACTAAAACACTGCCACATCAATTACAGAAGCAAATGTCAGGCACAAGCGCAAGTCCAATCAACTTTTCCATGATTAACTAAAGTATGAGCAACTTCAGTTAGAGAAATGGGGCAGCTAAAAAACATGACAAGCTAAGCCGCCTAACAATTAAATCAGATAAAGCACTAAGAAGAATCCATTTATAAAAATGATAACAGTTCAACATTGACTAGTCTTTTCTTTTACTTGGCAAAAGAATAATATGAAAATTTACCTATATTAGTATTATATGGAACTTTGAAATATTTATTCCATGGATCTTGGACTGAGGAGTGCAGGAGATGCTAGACGAAGGGCTAGTTAAGAATAATGTGTTGCCACCTATTGCATATGAAAATTTACCTATATTAGTATCATATGGAACTTTGAAATCTTCATTTCACGGATCCTGGACTAGGGAGTGCAGGAGATGACAGACAAAGGGCTAGTTAAGACTTTTTTGGCTACCTATTGCATTCATAATACATTAGCTACTATTATGTCCAGCTCTTTCATCAGTAAACCAGATCTTTGCATTTAATAATAGGAATACTTTCAGGCACCCTTTGTTGAAATTTCAGGCGAGGCAAATCAATGCAAACTCAGAAATTTCATCTCACATCAGAGCATTGCCAGATCAAATTCAGAAAGAAGAATTTATCTGAAATATTAATTTACACGAATTATTTCCAACACATTTGGCAGTTCAAAAGAAATAATAATTTATCTGAAATACGCTCAAAATGAAGAAAATGATCATGATGTTAATATGCATGTTGTGAATATCAAAGCCAGGTTGGAAAAATGCTCATTTGGCAGAGATAGCACATATTTTGCATCTTTAGATAATAAATAGTAAGAATGCAAGAAACCATGGTATTGTGTGTCAGATAAGTTTGCAAAATTAAGGTTATGTTTTCTTCTTGAACAATGTGCAACCCAACAAGAAGCATATACGTATTCACATAATTGCAGGTGTAGATTTAAGAAGATGATGAAGATGATAACCAAAAGAAGAACACTGAGAAACAGAGGAGAAGAAACAAACTTCATGACGTAAGAAGATAATAGAGGAAAGCAGAAGCAACATGAACAAAAGAAGCTGCGAGAAGAAGAAAGAAGGATGACTTTTGGACATGAAGAGAAGATGCAAAAGGTGAGGGCATATAGAAAAAGGGAAGAAGAAAAAGAAAAAAGCATAAAGAAGAATGACACAACAAAGAATGGCATAGGAAAATAGAAATGAAGAATGAGGAAAGCAATTATGTATGAAGAATGAAGAAGAAAGGTAAGAATAAAGGAATAATGTGTGCTCAAGAATTGAGATACAAAAATAATGAATCCATGAAATGTGACATTCCTAGGAAATGGTACTTCTCGAATATGGTACTTTTCGAATAATGTTTTTTGATGATGGAAAAAAAGGTCTTGGTCCAATGTTTGTATAAGGGCTACATTAACTTGAAATGAAAGTTTGAAATTGTATGTACCTCAGTCACATGTTGATGTAAGCCTTGATGAGGCATGTATAGCCCCATAATTTGAATGTTGAAAAGATCACGTAAACCAAAAGCCACTTCTAATGGTAAGGGAAGGTTCGTGGCTAGCAAAAAACCACTTGATGTAATGTATTGGTTGTGGTAAACAGAAACCACTTGAGAATTGTAATGGTTAAGGGTAAACCGATGTAAAACTTACAGGATGTAACGATTAAGGGTAAATCGATGTAAAACCCAGAGGATGCAATGGTTGAGGGTAAACGAAAGAAAACCTAGAGGATGGTTAAGGGTAAGTGAAAGAAAACTTGGGATGATGATTAATGGTGATGCCAGAGTACTGAAAATGTTTGTAATTGAAGAACTGTTGTTGAACCATGTATGAGGAAAAAATTCTTAGAAAATTTGTGGATATAGTCACCGGTGACCCATCCATTCTAGTGGATGGTTAGTATATTATATGGACTTAACAAACAAAAAGTTTATATTTTGTCAATAAAGATGAATGCTGAAGAAGATTGAGGATGAAGAATGAGGAAGACCAAAGATGTGTAGGAGATAAAAATGAGAACTGCAAAATGAAGACTAAGAGCATTAAAGACAAAGATCATAAATGATGAAAATGGAACAACTTCAGAAGAGAGTGGAGGAGACAAAGTATGGTGATTACATATTGAGATCACAGGCATTTGTTAAGGGGGGAGTATGAAAGAATAACTCCTACTTGTGAATCATGAATAATGTTTAAATTATATGATGGCTTTGTAATGTTGTAGGCCAAACACAGAAGTCTATGTAAGAATCGAAGATGTAGAAAAAGGAAAGATGTTAAGGATGAAGATCATAATCAATGAATGAATTGAATTGATTTACAATGAGCAGTGAAGCTCAATAAATAATACAACTGTATTTACAAAAACAGCAAGTTTCAACTAAGAAAATAGAAACAGCAAGTTTCTACTAAGAAAATAGAAATAGCAAGTTTCTAATAAGAAACTGCTAAATAAGACCTAAGATGAGCATTAAACACTAAAA
>APFE031262854.1:52127-62967 GCA_000404065.3 Pinus taeda | reverse complement strand
CCAACAAGAAAGTAGAGAGAGGGTGTGTATTTTTCTAGTTTAGATAGAGATACAAAGAAGTATATATGGAGAAAATGGGGGGAAGAATGAGAGAGAAGGAGAGAGGGAGGGAGACATTGATAGAATTGGAGGGGAAAGAGAGAGAGAGAGAGAGAGAGAGAGAGAGAGGTGGGAGAGAAAGGGAGATAGAGGAAGGAAGAGATTGAGGATGTGAGAGAGAGAAGGAGAGAGGGAGGAAGAGAGAGAGGGAGGTAAGAATAAAGACAAAAAGAGAGAAAGGCGGAGAGAGAGAGAGAGGGAGTGATAAGGGAGATGGTAAGAGAGGGAGGGAAGAGAGCAGGAAGGAAGAGAGATAGAAGGGGGGAGATAGGGGGAGAAGGGGAAGAGAGAGGGTGATGGAGAGGGAGGGGGAGATAGATAGATAAGGAGAAAAAGTGTGTATGTTTTTGAGGTAATATAGAGATAAAAAATAGAGGCAAATGGATATAGAGATATAGATGGAAGGTGACGAGAGGGAAGAAGAGAGAGATAGATAGATATGGAGGGAGAGAACATGTGTGTTTGGAGGGAGGTGAGATATAGAAACAAAGAAGTAGAGATTTATGAATGAAGTCTTTGAATTCCTTAATGACTACGCACGAAAAGCTTGTTGGCGCATTCATCAGCCAAAAAGACATTACAGTGTACTGAAAACATCCCCATTCAGTCACGAAGGTCATCTTGCTTCTATCCTCAGGCATGATTTTGATCTGATGGTACCGAGAAAACCAATCAGTGAAAGAGTATGCTTCATGTCCACCTAGATTATCAGGACCTCGTCAGTGAACAGGGTCGGGAAAGGATCATGCACACAAGAGTCATTCAATTTCCAGAGATCCACACATATCCTTATTTCTTCTTTCTGGTTCTTTTCCTGAACCACAATCGGGATTATCGAATCAGATTCTTCCACTAGTTCAATAATTCCTACCATGAGCATCTTATCTAACTCAATGTGTACCCTTTCCTTATACTTCGAATTAAGGCGGTAAGGTCTTTGTTTTACAGGTTTCGCATCCAGTTTCAGGGTGATCTTCATGACACACAAGTCTCCTATTATTCCCTTCAGATCATAAAGCTTTGTGGGGAAAAAATATTGATATTTGGGGAGGAGCTCAGCGACCTTGTCTACTATCGCATTGTCCCAATAGTCCCCAATCTTTGCAAATTTCAGCTCCACCTTTGTGCCAATGTTAACCTGCTTAGTTTTTAGCGGCGCGGTTATGTCTGGATCCTTTATCTATGGACCTTCAACGTCTCAGTGACCCTTAGTTTTCAAAATATTAATCTTTCTGGGATCCTCACGTTCTTCTTCACCGGTCATGTTATAGCATTCCAGCGCATGGTTAAGTTGGGTAGTCCAATCAGGTTGATTCAGGTCCAAAGGATCTTGTGGTATCCCAAAGATCATTGCTTTAACCTCCTATAGTGCCGTGTCAATATAGTCAAACCCATCCTCAAAGTTGAGCATCATTATATACGCATAGCGCAAGATGTCCCATTCTTCAGTGCCATGTCAGAGCTCTATTTCCAAGTACCAATTCATTGGTATGAAAAAATAGATGCACCCATTCAGGCTGGGGCTATGCTCCATAAGCCTTAGTCCATTTGGCTAGGTGATCACACAGATCATCCCTTCCATCATACTTGTTTGTCATCCCCACTTTTGGCTATCCAAAACGTATTCTCATCATCCTCCTATAGTCGCGCCAATCACTGAAATTATCCTTATGCGTACTCCACCATCTTGCGGGCATAGCGCATAGTGCCCAATCCAAGGCTTGGAAGTGATGCTTCTATGACACTTCTCTCTCAAATGCATCCAAAAAGCGATCACCATCAGTTCGCCCGTCATAGTGAGGCAGATTCCTTACTTCTAATGACATGCAACACAATGACTTGGTCATCATATTACAATGCAGTGTAGACACTTAATGCAATCGGTTCTACCAGTGCTCTAATTCTTCGTCCAAATCTGATGTGCAGGAGCTCTTGCAGTCCCATGCGATACATCTGTTGTCAGATTTATCCAATCCTGGTCTCGCATCATTATCTAGTAAATCTAGTCCAAATCGTCATCACTTTCATAATCACCGACTAGTTCTGTATAGCATGATCCTTCTGCAGGATCCAGCGGAATGACTACGTGGAGAAACTTCTTTTCAAATATCATCTTTTGCTTCTTCAGGATGATTACCGCATTCATGTCAGTGGCATAATCGATTCCAAGGAACGCAGGATAGGGATTGCTATCATCCACAATCTCTATTACCTCAAAATCTGCCAGGGAGCTCGTGCCTTCGATGTCAACTGTCACCCTTGCAGTCTCCCCATCAGGATAATTTTCTATTTATTTACCATCCTTAACTAGATAGGAGACCACTGGAGTGCAGGTCTCCCCATTCTTTCCCATGTTTTCTTTGGCAAAACTTTCGCATTGGACCCCAAATCTAAGGTAACTTGGTCAATTTCATATTCCCCTATCTGTGCAGTAAGCCTCATCTCACGCCGAGTCCTTGCCTTATGCTTGCCAAGATTTTTGACTATGTGCGGTTCACCAATAGTGCCATCCTTGCGAGCGCTCCGATTGAATAGTTGCGGTAGGCCCTTCATAGACTTACTATCTTGGAGCAGTTTCATGCAGGTCTCTAAGAATGTGGTAATCATGGAAGGGTCCATTTCTTCAACTGGTTTCTCTTGACTTCCTGAGGTAGAGGCCTCATTGAATCTTTCTTTGCTTCCATAAATGTTGCTTTTGGATGCTCCAAATCAAATCCGGTCTCCTTTTCTGGTGCTATGTGGACCCATTCACCTTTTGCAGGCTGCTTCCCTTATATTGGTATATATTGGGGAAAAAATAGCATAATATATTGGGGGATATATAGGGGATAAAGGATTTTTATATTGATATGTATAAAAAATGGACCCCAAAATTAATCAAAAAATATAAAAGGGTATAAAAATTGTTAACAAAAAAATGGATACCTACAATATCACAGGGTCTGCGACAATGCGAGGGTAGATGCACTGCCATGTGGGTTGGCTAGAAAGTGACCATTATAGTCATTATTCACGATGTGATGCTTCGTTTGAGACCAAATGGAGTGTGCGATAGGCATTTAAGGCGAAATCTATGGGCTAGATTCTTGAAAATCTGCTGCCAAGTGAGAATTAATGGATTGAATGTGGGGAGAACGGTCGAATTCAAATTCATAAATTACAAAGGGGTGTACAACAAACAACACTTGGAAGTTTGAGAAATGAGTTGTTACGCACCCAAACACTCATGAACCTAGACTTATTCGATCTTTTGAAGGCAAAGTCATTGTTTGAGCACTTATCTGAGTCGTTGAGAGAATTGTGGAATAAAACTATGGCAGAATCTGAGGAAGCCATGGATACCAGAGCAATGATCATTGAGGAAGCCACACAGGCCATTAGAGAGCAGAAGTCCTAGAAAGTGCCGGGATAGTTGCAGAAATGCCTAAATCGTTGGGTACACTGAGACCCAAGAAAGATGAGCAGGCTATGGTA
Source organism: Pinus taeda (assembly GCA_000404065.3). Taxonomy (NCBI): domain Eukaryota; kingdom Viridiplantae; phylum Streptophyta; class Pinopsida; order Pinales; family Pinaceae; genus Pinus; species Pinus taeda. Next base: position 59,394 of record APFE031262854.1, on the reverse strand, counting down.
CCAGTGCGCATGTCCCCTAGGAATCTGTTAAGGACTAGGCTTACCATGCAAGAAAAGGGAAAGGTGATCAATTTGGAGGTCGATGAGGAGGAAGAATTTGAAGAAATCCTGGTAGAGGAGGAGGAGGATGTAGAAATGGAGGTGGAAACCCAGGCTGCGGACCCTTTGACTAGGCTGCCCGCATATGTTCCTCCCCGGAAGGGAAAAGCAAGGGTGCCTAAAGACATAGATGAGACCAAAAGCTCTCTGCAGACTCTGCTGCTCCGTGATGACATCATTTTTGAAGGACCGCACTTAGGGCTAGTGCTTGTACTAAAATTTGAAGACTGGGATCTCGCAGACCACTAGAAGTTCCCACATTTGGCAACCACGCAGCTGATGCGCCAAAATAAGATTCACCGACGAGAGTTATAGAGTTGGAGCTACATAAGTGGCTGAGAGGTTTAGAAAAGGTAGGACTATTAAACCTACTCTAGGTGCTGCATTACCATCGTGCCCCAGTGACTATTATTTTCATCAGAAAGCTACTCTACCTGGTGCATGATGGGTGCTTGTGGCTGGAGGAGCCCATCCCCATCACGAACAACTTAATTCATAGAATTACCCGACTCCCTTGCAAAGGGGAGGACCCATCGAACATCTTAGAGGGTAAAAGTGATGATTTGGCCATCGTAGAGGCCATGAAGAAGAAATTCAAGCTAGAGAAGTACAAGAGAGGATACATGATTTCCCACATCAACAACGTTGCAGTCAAGGTCACGACGCAAATATTGGCCAGAAAGGTTATGCGGAAGTGTCATGCGGATGAGGTGCCCGCGGTGATGGTTGCACTTGTCGGGAAATGTGTAGAAGGCTTCCAGTTTAACCAGGCGGACTACTTGTGCAGAGAGTTCCTTGAGAACTGCTGCAAGGCACAAGAGTAAGGGAAGACTGTTCAGTATGCATGGTTTCTGTTTTCCATCGTGTTGGGGGCATGGGAATTGCTTGAGGACAACCAGTTCCGGACGATTGCACAAGACTTTCTGGAGGCAGCGAAGTATGCTTCCCTATGGGAAATTAGAGATGCACAGAGAATCAGGGATAGTAAGATATTTTGGGAGCTCATGGAGATGAATATCAGAATGGGGATTAATCGCAAGCCACAATTATCACCCATGGTGTACAGAACTGCGAGCTAGGGAGGGTTTTGCGCCCGAAGTCATGAGCGAGTAGCACATTAACATTGAACAATTGAGCCTGAAGCATGACGAGGTAGTGGTGCATAATAGACAATTTGTGCAGGCGGTCGAGGAAGGTTGTCAGATGGTCTTGGAGATGGACATCCAAGTAGAAGAACCAGTGGAGGCGTGTGTCCAGAGGCTAGCAACAGGGCTAGGCAAGGCAAAGGAGGAGATGGCTAGGGTTCAACTTGAATTGAACTTCCAGATAGTCGAACTGCAATTGAAGGCGCAGCCTTCAACTCCACTAGAGGTTAAGGAACAAACACATATTTCATTAAAATTGGAAAAACACCATTACATGCACACCACTAGAATTGAGTTTTTTGGTTATTTTGAAATTCTAGATCCACTATTTAATTCCAAATTTAATGAAATATGTGTTAACAACGTGCTAGCATGATTACAACAGTAATACTGAAGGTCAACAGTGCAGTGAAAGACTGCACAAAGCTGTTCGAGGAACCATTCAAGGTTCTCACTACTCTACAGGAGGACCCGAACATATAACACCTAGAAATAGAGGCACGCAAGCTACAACAGAAGTACGATGAAGTAAAAGGGACCACGCAGACGATTTCCTTACACAAAGGCTCACGAAGATGCAACAGGCGAAAGTGCTCAAGGACCAGGCGGATGTTGCTCGACATAAGGAAACAATTTTGAAGGTGTGCTTACAGCCGTGCATTGATGAGGCATATGTCATTATAGCCTCTATTGAATAAAAGCTCGCGTAGATGAAATAAACACAAGAACAGGCTTAGGGAGGCAGTTTGGCTACAACAGTCTCAGAACAACACATCCAGGAAGTGCAGCAGGAAACTGCTCAGTGCATTGTTGATCTTGCAGCGATCCAAGTAGAGTTGGGAGGTCTTCGCACAAAGATCTCTGCAAAAATAGAGTGACTCGAGGGCGAGTCATGATGTTTGTGTTGGGAGCCTATTGGGCGTGAGATTCGCCAAGGGAAGTTTTGGGGCTTAGAGCCCAGATTTTGGTCAAAATTTGTAACCCCAATGTAAAGACTCTACATTTTGTGGGCACGGAGCGCATAGTTTGTAAAGGAGTCATAAGGTTGTCCGCCCTCAATTTTGTAATGTAATGTCGGCTGTAGATATCTACCCATGGTCCGCAGACCATGGGATTGTATAAATAGAGTAAGGCTCCAAGTAGATCAATAGATCATGGAGTAATAATGATAAGGATGAAGAGTTGAATCATATCTAAAGTGTAAAGTTTAGTTTTGGGTTGTAGAGTAGGAGAAGGCTCTACAGCTGAGTGTGGAGAGGCCTAGTAGTCCACAGCTAAGTGCGCGGACCCCTCGAGCTGAGTGCGTAGGGCGAGTCGAGTCTATAACAGTTGGAGCATTAATAAAGAGAAGTTTCATATCCATTCTGTGTATTTATTTCCTGTTTTATGCATTTGTTACATTGAATATACATTTCACTTTTAATGCATATATGATGTGCAAATATGTATGAATGTGTTGATTAAGTGAAAGAAAGGTAGAATATCTGTTTACGCGAAGTTAGCTAAGATCTTTAAGAAGATAAGTAAGATACATAGTGTAGATTGGGGAAATAGTGCAGCTCATTGCCATAGCGGAGCGAAAGCATCTTAGCCCCTGGTTAGGGTTGCGCAAAAGGTGATTATAATAGATCGTGAGGGTATTGAAGGTTAGAACAGTGCGGAAAGTAACCTGCACAAAGATAGACATAGTTGGACTAAATCGACACCTTAGAATCCCCCCATACTGCTTCGGGTGAGACTTCAGTCCATGCCCTGCGAGCTAATGCTGAAATGGCCAGAAGTGTAAGGATTTGTTTTGCTAAATAACTCCGAACCTGGGTCAAACCCCATCAAGCCAACAAGAAAGTAGAGAGAGGGTATGTATGTTTTTGGTTTAGATAGAGATACAAAAAAGTATAGATGGAGAAAATGGGGGGGAGAATGAGAGAGAAGGAGAGAGGGAGGGAGATATTGATAGAATTGGAGGGGAAAGAGAGAGAGAGGTGGGAGAGAAAATGAGATAGAGGAAGGAAGAGAGTGAGAATGCGAGAGAGAGAAGGAGAGAGGGAGGAAGAGAGAGGGGGAGGTAATAATAAAGACACAAAGAGAGAAAGGTGGAGAGAGAGAGAGGGAGTGATAAGGGAGATGGCAAGAGAGGGAGGGAAGAGAGCAGGAGGGAAGAGAGATAGAAGGGGGGAGATAGGGGAGAAGGGGAAGAGAGAGGGTGATGGAGAGGGAGGGAGAGATAGATAGATAAGGAGAAAGAGTGTGTATGTTTTTGAGGTGATATAGAGATAAAAAAGAGAGGCAAATGGATATAGAGATATAGATCGAAGGTGAAGAGAGGGAAGAAGAGAGAGATAGATAGATATGGAGGGAGATAACATGTGTGTTTGGAGGGAGGTGAGATAGAGAAACAAAGAAGTAGAGATTTATGAATGAAGTCTTTGAATTCCTTAATGACTATACACGAAAAGCTTGTTGGTGCATTCTTCAACCCAAAAGGCATTACAATGTACTGAAAACATCCCCATTCAATCACGAAGGTTGTCTTGCTTCTATCTTCAAGGATGATTTTGATCTGATGATACCTAGAGAACCCATCAGTGAAATAGTATGCTTCTTGTCTGCCTACATTATCCAGGACGTCATCAGTGAACGGGGTTAGGAAAGGATCATGCACACAAGAGTCTTTCAATTTCCAGAGATCCACGCATATGCTTATTTCTTCTTTCTGTTTCTTTTCCTGAAGCACAATCGGGATTACCTAATCAAATTCTTCCATTGGTTCAATAATTCCTGCCGTGAGCATCTTATCTAACTCAACGTGGACCCTTTCCTTATACTTCAGATTAAGGCAGTAAGGTCTTTGTTTTACAGGTTTCACATCCAATTTCAGGGTGATCTTCATGACACCCAAGTCTCCTATTATTCCCTTCAAATCAGAAAACTTTGTGGGGAAGAAATCTTGATATTTGTGGAGCAACTCAACGACCTTGCCTACTAATGCATCATCCCAATAGTCCCCAATCTTTGCAAATTTTCGCTCCACCTTTGTGCCAATGTTGACTTGCCTAGTTTTCAGCAGTGCAGTTATGTCTGGATCCTCTATCTATGGATCTTCAACCTCACGGTGACCCTCAGATTTTGAAATATTAATCTTTCTAGGATCCTCATCTTCTTCTTCAGTGGTCCCGTTATAGCGTTCCAGTGCATGGTTCAGCTGGGTAGTCCAATCATGTTGAATCAGGTCCAAAGGATCTTGCGGTATCCTAAAGATTGTTGCTTTAACCTCCTATAGCGTCGCGTCAATATATTCAAACCCATCCTTAAAGTTGAACATCATTATAAACCCATAGCGCAAGATGTCCCATTCTTTAGTGCCATGGCAGAGCTCTATTTCCAAGTACCAATTCATTGGTATGACAAAACAGATGCACCCATTCAGGCTGGGGCTCTGCTTCATAAGCCTTAGTCCATTTGGCCAGGTGATCACGCAAATCATCCCTTCCATCATACTTGTTTGTTATCCGCACTTTTGGCTGTCCAAAACATATTCTCATCATCCTCCTGTAGTCACGCCAATCACCGAAATTATCCTTATGCGTACCCCACCATCTTGCGGGCATAGCGCACAGTGCCCAATCCAAGGCCTGGAAGCGATGCTTCTCCAACACTTCTCTCTCAAATGCATCCAAAAAGCGATCACCATCAGTTCACCCATCATAGTGAGGCAGATTCCTTACTCCTAATGACATGCAACACAATGAATTGGTCATCATATTACAATGCAGCGTAGATGTTTAACACAGTCGGTTATGCCAGTGCTCTAATTCTTCGTCCGAATCTAATGTGCAGGAGCTCTCGCAGTCCCATGCGACACGCCCATCTACTGTCATATTTATCCAGTCCTGGTCTTGTGTTGCTATCTAGTAAATCTCGTCCAAATCGTCATCACATTCATAATCACTGACTAGTTCTTTATAGCGTGGACCTTCTACAAGATCTAGTGGCACCACTACGCGGAGCGACTTCTTTTCAAATATCATCTTTTGCTTCTTCAGGTTGATTACCCCATTCATGTTAATGGCCTAATCGATTCCAAGGGACACAGGATATTGATTGCTATCATCCATAATCTCTTTTACCTCAAAATCTGTCAGTGCTCTCGCACCTTCGATGTCAACTATCACCCTTACAGCCTCCGCATCGAGATAATTTTCTGTTTATTCACCATCCTTAACTTTATAGGAGACCACTGGAGCATAGGTCTCCCCATTCTTTCACATGTTTTCTTTCGCAAAACATTCGCGTTGGACCCCAGATCTAAGGTAACTTGGTCAATTTCATATTCCCCTATTTGCACGGTAAGCCTCATCTCACACCCAGTCCTTGCCTTATGCTTGCCAAGCTTTTTGACTACGTGCGCTTCACCAGTAGCGTCATCCTTGTGAGCACTCCAATTGAACAATTCCGGTAGGCCCTTCATAGACTTACTATCATGGAGCAGTTTCATGCAAGTCTCCAAGAATGTGGTAATCATGGAAGGGTCCATTTCTTCAACTAGTTTCTCCTGATTTCCTGAGGTAGAAGCCTCATTGAATCTTTCTTTACTTCCATAAATGTTGCTTTCGCATGCTCCATGTTATCACTCAGGTTATTCCCCAAAAGTTGTAAGAAAAGGGAATACAGCCGAGGTAACCACAGACCAATCTCTTAGACACAGATCCTAGCCAATCTGTATCCAGAGAGGGCTCTCTCTTTATAATTTAGCTTTGTTTTTTTATTATGTTAGGCTAGTTATGAAGTACAAGGGTTTGGTTTTGAGTTTTGGATGGTGTTCTTCAATAGAAAGGGTGTAAGTCTGAGAAGTTCAGTCCATTGGACTAATGGAGCCTATGGGGATGAACTGCTGGATATGGTTTCTCTAACTGAGGATGGTACTACAGAGCAAGGTAATCAATCATGGAACAATTTATAAGCTGGAATTAGATGGAATGAAGTTAGTGGGTGAAGGGAAATTAAGAATCCTTCATCATGTTGACAGAGGGAAAGGAAATGATTATGACCAAGAAGCAATTAAGAATTTCTTAGCATTTAATCAATATGAAAGAACCAGGGAAAACAGGAGCAGTTAAGAATTCATGTTTATGCTAATTCTAAAAAAAAAATTAATAATAACCGAGACTGAAAAACAAGCAAATTCTGAGTTATTCTTTTTCTCTGTTATTCAGATCATGAAACATATATGATATAGTAAACATAGAAACAGTAAAACACAAGTTAGAAGAGACTTATTGGTCCATGAAATGGTTCAAGAATTCTATAGCATGGTCCTCAGCACAAATTTCACATCCAGAGAGTCCAACGACAATTGATTCCAACAAATTTTTGTATTCAGAAAGTTTTCAAAGTTACAGAGCAGTCTAAGAAATGTATCACCAACCCCGAATACTTCGAATGGGGAGGTATTTATGCGAAAAACATTACAAAATATCTGAGGTAGATAATATCTACTGACGAGTTATTGGTTTTACAATAAATAGAGACAAGTAGTCTTGAAAAAAACAAAGAAATAAATGAGGAGGTAAATGTTGTTGTGCTAGCCGCTCAGTTCGTGAGATATGCTGACTGTAGGCTCGGTGAGTTGGCTGGTAGCTGTTTTCCATTGATATTCTGTGCTACTCCTCTGGCTTCCTCGGATGCATTTAATTTTGATTTGATCCATTGTTTCCCCGCATGACTCTCATCCATTCCTAATCTCCGCTTTATGGCATATGGTACCAAGACTTTTGATTTACCAAGGATATAAAAGATACCAGAAATATGTTTATAGAATTTCCAACATGCTTTGCCACTAGTGCTCCTCTGGTAACTTATGTCTTTGCAGCTTTCTCAAAGTCTCATCAGCGTCTGTGTACCTGTAGAAGTTAGGTTGGACTATAAAAAGATGTTTCACTTCATGTTCAATATAAAATAGATTTCCAAATTGTTGTAGAGGGTTCGGCTAGATGGAAGGGCCTTCTCTCTTGAAGTACTTAATG
>APFE031262854.1:2236-36017 GCA_000404065.3 Pinus taeda | reverse complement strand
TGTTGAATAATGATTATATATCTTCTCTTGCAATTTGTTTAGACATTTTCGCCCAACCGTATAGTTTCAATGAGATTATACAGCATTGTGTGAACATTGTCCTGACTATATTCGTAGCACTAAAACCCTGATATTCTGTTGAATGTATATATATCTAGGATGAAATATTGCTATAGTTGCTATTTCTGGAATACTTGATTACAGAAGAGTTTCACCCTGTTCTTTTCCTCCACGGGTACTCTCGAACTGTATATCTTTATTTCTAATATTTGTTTATGATATCATTTTTATTTTTGTTTATAGTTCTCGACTGACCAATTATCCGAGGTCATCACTTTATAACATTTTCCCTTTTTCCTATGTAGTCTACCGCCCTCCAGGTTTCCTTTCCTTGTTTTTAAGGAGTAACAGGAGTCTTAGCGAACACCTGTAAACTTCTTAGGCATAAAAAACCTTACCCTTGGCCTATTTAGGTTTTACCATTCTTGTTTCTGAACAGGCCCATAACTATTTCTCTTACAGACTACTGCTAAGTTTCTTTTTTGAACAACAGTTTATCTATATTACCTTTTACTACTACTATAGTGCTTCTTAAAGACACAATTTTTTATGAACAAGATGAATCCACAGTCATACTTACCTGTGTTTCCGCTCTCACTATTTCCACACCTCTTCCAGGTTTGGGAAACTGTTTTTTGCTTGTCTTTCCTCTCGTCCACAAGACTTATTAATAGAGTCAAGTCTCCCCCCAAGTGTATTTGCCAGACCACTGTCTTCAGCAAAATTTAATGCACGAACTGTACCATGTTATCTGATCCCTACCAGACTTAACATGCTTTCTTTTCTTTTTCTTTTTTTCCGTCTGTTCCCCAACAGCCCGGTCTCTCCTTCCTATATTTTCTAAAGGAAGAAGAAAATAGTTATGGTTTTTCCCTTCTCTTGTTGGCAACTGTTTTTTTTTTTATCATGGTCAAGAAAGAGAATAACTTCCTTACGCGAAGTTACTATATGTAATTTTAATTCATGCTCAAATTATGAATTAATAACATTTCCAATCATTATATAAAAGAAACAATAATCATTGTCCAAATGTTTTTACCTCTAAGGGTAATAACAGAAGAATTATTTTATAAATTACCAGGGTCATTACATCTCCTCCCCCCAAGACTGGACATCGTCCCGATGCCTCTCAGTCACGAACAGTTCTGGATATGTCCTCTTCATTAATGTTTCATCTTCCCAAGTGGCCTCCTCAGGCCCAAAGTGTCGCCATTGTATCTTAACTTGGGTAATAACTCGTCTCCGTAGCTGCACTTCTCTCCGATCGAGAATGCTCAGAGGTTCGACCAGGACCTCTCCTTCTGGTTCGACCTGCATCATATAATATTCTAAGTTAGTTTTTTTTTTTTAAAACATAATGATTCCTTTGTCAAGTTTTATTGTTGCAACAACTCCCACCTGAATATCTTGCCATCTAATCACATGCCTAGGGTCATAGACATATTTTTTTAATACTGATACATGAAAAACATTATGAACCCGGATGTGGCTTGGCAGGGCGAGTTGGTACGCTACTGGTCTGACTCTTGCCAACACTTGGAAAGGTCCACAGTATCGAGGTGCCAATTTGGCACACCCGCTCCACTGTAAAGTACTCTTTTTGGCTTGAATTTTGATGTAAACATGGTCTCCAACTTGGTATTCTCTAAATCTTCTTTTCTGGTCAGCAAAATTTTTCTGTCTGTCTTGAGCAGCTTTCAAATTAGCAGGTACCCTTTTCACCATGTATTCCATGTCTTTAAGCATATCAGGCCCTAAACTCAACCTATCCTCCGGTCCACCCCAACTCGAAGGTGTATGACCTTTCCAGCCATACAGAACTTCGAAAGGACTCATTTGTGTCGAGGTATGATACCCATTGTTATATGCAAATTCCACCAAATGTAAATATTCTTCCCACAACATAGGTTGCTGCATTACGTAAGCCCTTAACATATCCTCAACTACTTGGTTTACCCGTTCCGTCTGTCCGTCAGTTTGGGGATGATATGCTGTACTAAAGTTCAGCTGAGTTCCTAATTCAGCAAATAATGTTCTCCAAAAAGCGGATGTGAATTTCACATCACGATCTGAAATTATTGTTTTTGGAAGCCCATGTAACTTGAACACATTCTGCATGAAAATATGAGTGATCTGTGCAGCCTTGTACGTAGATTGCACAGGTATGAAATGTGCAGCTTTACTCAACTTGTCCACTACCACCATAATGGAATCGTTGTTCTTCTTTGTTTTAGGTAATCCAGTGATAAAGTCCATGGAAATGGTTTCCAATTTCCATTCTGGAATAGGTAATGGTTGCAGTAATCCTGCTGGGTGCTGATGTTCAGCTTTAATTTGTTGGCATTTTAGACACCGAGCCAAGTACTCAGCCACGTTCTTCTTCATCCCTGGCCAAAAATAATTTTTCCGAATTGCAGTGATCATTTTCTGATAGCCCGGATGACCCGCATAGTGGCTGGTGTGGAATTCATCCAATATCATATTTTTAATACTGCTTTGGTTTAGTACATATAACCTTTTCTTGTAGTACAACATCCCTGCATCATCCAACTCATACTCTTGCTGGTCTCTCTCACTGTTAGACTGCTGTAATTGCTTTTTTATTTGCTGGTATTCAGCATCCTGCTCTGTTGATTTATTTATTATTTCCAAAAGAGAACTTTTCCAACTACTGAGGGAGATTTCCTAAGAGTTTTGTACCTTTCGACTTAAGGCATCTGCCACTCGGTTTTCCTTTCCTTGCAAATGTTTAATATCAAAATCAAAATCACTTAAAAAGTCCACCCACCGAGCTTGCCTAGCATTTAAGGTGGGCTAACTAAAATAATTGGTTAGACTATGATGGCCAGTTAGCAATAAAAACTTCCTTCCCATAAGGTAATGTCGCCACATTTTTAAGGCATGTATAACAGCAGCCAACTCAAAATCATACGCAGAATATTTCTTTTCATGCTCTTTTAATTTTCTTGACTCATACGCAATCACTTTACCTTCTTGCATTAAGACGCCCCCCAATCCTTCCTTGCTTGCATCAATACATACAACATAGTCCTTGTCAGGATCAGCTATACTCAAAATAGGCGCTGAGGTAAGCAGATGCTTCAATTGCTCAAAGCTTCTCTGACAGTCTGGGGTCCATTGGAATTCTTTCCCCTTTTTCTGCAAGGAGGTGATAGGGAAAGCCACTTTGGAGAATCCCTCCACAAATTGCCTATAATACCTGGCTAATCCCATAAAGGACCGGATATCTGCTACATCCCTTGGTACAGGCCACTCCATTATGGCCTTTATCTTTTCTGGATCCATTGCAATCCCATCTTTGGTGATTACGTGACCCAAGTACTGAATTTCTTCTTTAAAGAAATCACATTTACTAAACTTAGCGTATAACTGGTGCTCTCGAAGGGTCTGGTGCACCATTCTAAGGTGTTCCTGGTGCTCTTCGACGGTGCGGGAGTATATTAATATATCATCGATAAATATCAGCACAAATCGATCCAAGTATTGATGGAAAATGCTGTTCATTAAGCACATGAAAGTTGCAGGGGCGTTAGTTAACCCGAAAGGAAGTACCACAAATTCATAATGACCGTACCTTGTTCTGAAAACTGTTTTAGCAATATCCTCCTCTTTAATTCGGATCTGGTGGTAACCTGATCACAAATCAATCTTAGAGAATACAGTTGTACCTCTCACTTGGTCAAACAATTCGTCAATCCGTGGTAAAGGATATTTATTTTTGATGGTCAGTTTATTCAACTGTCGGTAATCAATGCACATCCGAAGGGTTCTGTCTTTTTTCTTGACAAATAATACTGGGCTCCCCAAGGAGACACGCTTTGTCGAATATAGTTTTTATCTAGTAATTCTTGCAGTTGCATTTTCAATTCTGTTAATTCAGGCACACTCATTCTATAGGGTGCTCATGATACTGGGGCTGCGCCTGGTACCAACTCAATAGTAAAGTCTATATTCCTCTTTGGCGGTAGTCCGGGAATTTCTTCTGGAAATACATCTACAAATTCTTGTATTATAGGAATATTCTCTAAGGTAGCTGTTTTGTCCTTGGAGTCCACATAACCCACTTGAATAGCATAAATTTGGCACCCTTTTCGAATACATTTTGCTAGTTGGGTTGCAGTTATTGGTCGGCCCTGCACGGGTCACTTAATTCCTTGCATTTCTTTTTTAGCTCCCTGCTGATCTCTATAATAAATAATCTTGGTTTTACAATCAACTAATGACCAGTGTCTTTCCAACCAATCCATACCAATTAGAATATCATATGAATCGAGAGGGAGTACGTTCAGATTGGCCATTACTGGTTGTCCAGCTATGGTGAAAGAACAGTCATTAATTTTTGTTGTTACTCGCCTCTTGGCTCCCGTAGCTAGTTATACTAGCCATGGGTTTTTGAATTTAACAGGCTGCAATTTACAACGTGCCACTACCTTTGGACTCAAATAACTTAGTGTAGCCCCTGGGTCAATTAAAACAGCTATGGTAAGGTCTGAGATTTTACCTTCAAATTCGACCATGGTTGGTTGATATTCCGCCTGTGAATCATCCAGAGCTGCATTAATTCTTGGTACGCTACATCCAACTTCGCCCACTGTTGAGGCTTCATGGATTTGGGATAGCTGTTCCACTCCCTTCCGTTGTGGACAGTTTTTAACGTAGTGTGGTCCCCCACAACCCCAGCACTGTACCTGAGGTCTGGCTGCCCCTTCGCTGTCCAATCTTGCATGCTGTTCGTTGATCCTGGATTCATTTGCTATCTTAAATTTAGATGCAGTTCTAGGTATACTTCTGCTATTTGGTCCTTTGCCATTTCCCTTGCCACTGCGATTCCCTTTGTTATGGCTGACTGACTTGAAGCCCTTTTTCTCGTTCCATTTTCTGCCAGCAGTCTCCCCTTTTTGTTTACTTTGTTGATAACAGATTCTGGCTTTACAGATGGCTTCGCCCATTGATTTTGGATTATCAAATTCAATCCTCTCCCGCATATATGGTGGCAGACTATTAACAAATCGTTGCACTTTTGCTTTTTCCTCTCGTATATACGGCACATAGCGTAGCAAGGAGGTGAAACGGGTGATAGATTCATCCATAGTCTGCTATCCTAACCGCAGATCATGGAATTCTCTTGCCTTTTCATCGTAGAAACGTTAAGTTAAATATCTCTCCTTAAAGTACCTTTGAAAATTTTCCCAAGTAATTGTTTGCTTAGTCACTCCCTTTATTATCTTGACTTATTCCCACCATAGGGTGGCCTTTCCCTGCAATTGAAAAATAGCCAACCGTGCTTTAAGGTTATGGTCATACTCGTACAGCTGAAAATACTTATTCATGTTAATTAACCATGCTTCCGCTGCTTCTTCTTGTTCCCCGTCAAAGTGTGGTGGCTTAATCTTGCGGAATTCTCCTTGCAACTCCATCTTTTGTCTCTTTGAAGTTTGTTGCTCAAATGCATTGTCAGAACGTTCCTCTTGTTCTTTTGACCTTTCCGGGGGTATATCAATGTTCTGTTCTTCTGACATTCTCTGCTGTTCTGTACTAGGATTAATTGGCAGTTGGTTCTGTCTGTCAGACAAACTTTTTAAAATTCTTTCCTGCTCCATTGTTAATCGTGCATTGTCTTCTCGTAAGCGAGCCATCTCATTTTTAAGCTCTTACACTATTTCCAAAATTGCCTGGTTTGTAACTCTAGCTTCTTCCTCAAGTTGTACCCATAGCTCAGGGTTGCTTTTGGGACCATGTGGCCCTTGTCCCATTGCATATCTGCGAGATGCACTATCTGTCCTTCTCATGCTGCAGTTCCTTGGATTCCTGTGTTTCCCCCTTGATCATGAAGTTAATAACAACAATGAGAAAACATTAGCTACTAGGAGAAAATAATTGGTTAGATGTATATACCTTTTATCATTGATAACATTCCTGTATTCCACTGTTATTCATATTTTTGCTTTTTTAATTTTATTTGATTTTCCCAGAGGCCTCAGTTTTGTAACTGGGCTCTGATACCACATGTCACAACTCTTATCAACTAAATACTGGCAGTAAAAAAATAATAATTAATTATTACACTTTCCGCACATTACCATTATCATGCCACATGATATGGTAAAAGGGTATGGTTGGATTTACATTTATCGGCATATTACAATTAGCATGTCACGAAACATGGTAAGGATGAGATTGAATCTGCCTTATGCTTACCCTTGATTGAAATGCGATTTAAGTGATACGTTATTGCTGTGGTACACTGATGGTTGATTTTTCCAAAATAATTAATGTCAACTTCCCGAGGGCATGACAGATGGAACTCTCTCTCGAGGTTCACTTGCCTTTCGGCACTGGCACTCCCGGAGATTGTTGTTGACATTTATCACTCTCTGTAAGGTAAATCATTCCTCGGGATTTTGAAGGAGATTGACGATGGTTGTTCATTCTACTCCATCGAACGATAACGATCATTTGCCCTGTTTACAAGGCACCGTCTGAAGGATTCAAACTTCATTTGTGTGCGCTTGCCTCCAGAGAGTTCTTCCGGCGATGGCTCCAATGCGCTCCCTCCGTAGGTGAACTGTTATAGTGCTCTGCTTCGCCCATTCTGTATGAGGGTGAACCGATACCGAAACTTACTCTTTGCCGTTCTGTTCAAGGTGAGCTCAGAGTGTATTTTGTTTATTTCGTTGTTTGCCTGTTTAAATCGACGGCGAGGGGTTACAGAGGTTTAATGACTTTCCTCTTCGCTCAGAGGTGAGCTGATACAGGGTTTATTTGTTTGTTCATTCCGCTTCGAAAGCGAGTCGAGGGTTTCGACTATGCTAATAATGCAGGTAACCCATACTTTAAATCCCTTGTTGTAATTTTTGAGAATGTTTACAGTAGACACTGAAAGACTAAACTAGTTTCCTGGTGTGGTTGACAGCGCTAGAGTCATTCAATGCTGAAGGTGGAAGGGTAACCATCTTGGTTCGCATGCAATGAACCATCCAGGTGAGTGTACCCGAATCTGGTTACCAAACTACCGATTGGTAGGTCGCCGATTCCACGGCTTAACCATATTCATTTTATTGACAGGTTATAATGATAATTTCGGAGGTTGTCACGCTTGTTCTCGGCTGAGAGAGTTGCCTATGAATTTTTCTTATGGGATTTCTATCCTCATAGATCTCAGATGATTATATCACAGTGTTTTCGTTTGTTTAAGGACAACCGTCCGGTGAATGAACTAAATGTAATATAAACTCAGTACTGGTTGATTATTAGTTTAACTGGCTGAGATTTTATGTATATCAAAGGTGTGATTTCTTTCAGGGTTTTGTCGTATCTCCCGGCCGAGTTCTACCCGTCTTCATGTTCTTGTATGAAGTTTCTTTTTATTAATATAATCATGGTTGATATGTATTTCCGCGTTTCTTTGGTTCCACTGCAAGTGAGTAATTCCGAGCCTAGGTCTCGAATCCTTAGGACAATTCTATGGATTCTCCCTACAGGTCTCGGCATAGAGATGGTTTATTGAGATTATTTTCATTCATTATTCGCACAGTTATTCCTTCGTTAGATATTTGATACATTTGAATGATTGATGTATATATATATATCGCACAGTAATAAAGCATATGCGAACGATTCCTGTTCAAAGGTTTATGTTACTGGTATTTCTTTCATTCGGCACCCGTGATAATATACATGACTGTATTCATTATTCGGTTTGGTCCATTATAGTATAATGAACTCGTCCGTCAGGGTTTATGTGTTCCATTTATTTCTTAATGGAAGCTTTCTGTGCATGCATATGTTGAATAATGATTATATATCCGCTCTTGCAATTTGTTTAGACATTTCCGCCCAGCTGTAAAGTTTCAATGAGATTCTACAACATTGTGTGAACATTGTCCTGACTATATTCGTAGCACTAAAACCCTGATATTCTGTTGAATGTATATATATCTAGGATGAAATATTGCTACAGTTGCTATTTCTGGAATACTTGATTACATAAGAGTTTTACCCTGTTCTTTTCCTCCACGGGTACTCTCGAACTGTATATCTTTATTTCTAATATTTGTTTATGATATTATTTTTATTTTTGTTTATAGTTCTCGACTAACCAATTATCCGAGGTCATCACTTTATAACATTTTCCCTTTTTCCTATGTAGTCTACCGCCCTCCAGGTTTCCTTTCTTTGTTTTTAAGGAGTAACAGGAGTCTTAGCGGACACCTGTAAACTTCTTAGGCATAAAAACCTTTACCCCTGGCCTATTCGGGTTTTACCATTCTTGTTTCTGAACAGGCCCATAACTATTTCTCTTACAGACTACTGCTAAGTTTCTTTTTTGAACAACAATTTATCTATATTACCTTTTACTACTACTGTAGTGCTTCTTAATGACACAATTTTTTATGAACAAGATGGAATCCACAGTCATACTTACCTGTGTTTCCGCTCTCACTATTTCCACACCTCTTCCAGGTTTGGGAAACTATTTTCTGCTTGTCTTTCCTCCCGTCCACGAGACTTATTAATAGAGTCAAGTCTCCCCCCAAGCGTATTTGCCAGCTGTGCCCTGTTATCTGATCCCTACCAGACTTAACATGCTTTCTTTTCTTTTCTTTTTTTTTTTCCGTCTGTTCCCCAACAGCCCGGTCTCTCCTTCCTATATTTTCTAAAGGAAGAAGAAAACAATTAGGGTTTTTCCCTTCTCTTGTTGGCAATTATTTTTTTTTTTATCATTGTCAAGAAAGAGAATAACTTCCTTACGCGAAGTTACTATATGTAATTTTAATTCATGCTCAAATTCTGAATTAATAACATTTCCAATCATTATATAAAAGAAACAATAATCCTTGTCCAGATGTTTTTACCTCTAAAGGTAATAACAGAAGAATTATTTTATAAATTACTGGGATCATTACAAAAATCCAGCTAAGAGAGTCACTGTGAAGCGGAAAATGAGGAAAAAGAAAGAAAATATATGAGTGACGCCACTTGTGAAGCCGCCCATGAGAAAAATGAATAAAATATAGTGAGTGATGTATGGTGCATGTTTTATGCATGTTTCAATCTGGGTAGAGGAGCGCGTGGGTTCCAACATTTTTTTAGTTTGCATGGTGGCTGGAAAGAGGTACAGGCATTTATCAGTTGTTGGTATTGTTAAAGAAATACTATGGTGCTGAGGGCATGTGTGTGAATTATGATGTTGTTAATGGCAGAGGTGTTTGCTGAGTTTTATTGTGGGCATGAATAATAATTGAGAGACAATAAAATAATTGAGCTTCTGATTTGAAAGGAGGAAATAGTCAGATTTAGTTTATTGGGATAGTGAAGGAACTGCATTATTATGTGCGTGAGGATTAGAAGATCCTGGGTATAGCAGGCTTGGTTGAGCCCTGCATCAGAAATCCAGCTAAGAGAGTCACTTTGAAGCGGCAAATGTGGAAAAAGAAAGAAAATATATGAGTGACGCCACTTGTGAAGCCGCCCATGAGAAAAATGAATAAAATATAGTGATTGACGTATGGAACACAACAATATAGTGAGTGACGTATGGAATAAAATGTTTATAGTTGATGGATCTAAGTTAGTTTGATATTAGTAAGACGTAAAATTTTTTTGATGATTATTTGTCTTGCTTTTCTAAATAGTTTAATTTATATATTTCCTCTAATAAAATTAAAATTTTAAAATTTTATTTAAAAATAAGCACATCAATAAACATAATAAATTTATATTAATATAAACTATTTAATATTTTATTAAATTAAATAATTGATTTAAGGTAACCAAAACTATAGGTAATATACAAACTAGTATTTGGTTTAATATTAGTATGTGAGGTGTGTAAGTGTTTTGATGACTATGTGCCTTGCTCAGTGATTTAATTTATATGCCTATGTATTTGCAAACCTTATACATTCCAAAATTTGTTTGAACATTCATTCAATTTTTAATTTGATGGTGGAAGGAATTTGAAGGGAAGAAGTTAATTTTCAATATGTTGGAAGTAGTACTAACAACTGGTTGTTGGTTTTGATTTAGTAATTGCGATTATTTCGATATCCACAAGTAATTAGGAAAATGGGTTTATTATGCAATTGAATTTTTAATAATAATAATTTAATTAAAATGAAACATTATAGGGAGAGTAATCAAATTTAAGGTGAAATAGGAGATGATTCATTAGTCCTAACAAGTATATGATATTTTTTTCGATGGCAGAGTAATTTGTCAACTTAAATTTATTAAAAATGTACATACTTCACCTTACTTTAAATAGGAGAGAAAAGATTAATCATGGCAAGATTATATGATTTTTTTTTACACAGTGATTTGTCTACATAAAGTTATAAGAGATGTACATATTTCACCCTTTAAGATTTGCATCTATGACTTTTAAGAGGTAAAAAAGCACACTTGAAAAATCATAAATCCTCTCAAGCTATACATAATTATAATTTTACTCAAACTATACATAATTATAATTATAAATATATTTTGGTCACATAATTTACTCTTGAAGTAAAGAGTAAAAATAGTAGTTGTAGAAACACTCTATCGCACTGCTCACATTTATTCTAAAGCTTAGATGATGGGATTATGTCTTAACGTTTAGTTGTTGTTAAAAGGGGCACGCTTTTCAGAACGACTGTTTCGATGGTGAGGCCAGGCCCAAATCCAAACAGAACGCCCATTTCCAATCCCTCCCCACTAGTTGAACATCCGTTGTCTCGAGAGGCCTTCCTCATCTCATCCAATATGAAGTGGACACAGGCACTGGACATGTTTCCATACTCGCTCATAATGTGCCTGGTGGGTATTAGTTTTGTGGGATCTAGGTTGAGCTTGGCCTCAACTCGATCAAGGATGGCACGTCCTCCGGGATGAACAACCCAGAACAACTGGTTCCAATCGGATATTTTGAATTGACTGAATGCCTCCATAAGGCAATTTTCAATGTTGGTAGAGATAAGATCTGGAACCGTGCCTTTGAGTTGGAAGGTCAGTCCGACCTCTCTCAGCTTCCCACCGATGGCTCCGTCGCTGTCGGGAACAACTGTCTGGGCTGCCCAAATGATTTCAAAACATGGATTCTCCACTTGAGGGATGGGATCAACTCCCACGATGAGGGCAGCTGCACCGTCACCGAACAGAGCTTGCCCCACCAAGCTATCTAGGTGAGTCTCGGAGGGTCCGCGGAAGGTAACGACGGTGGTTTCACTGCAGATGACTAGCACCCGAGCTCCTCGATTGTTTTCGGCAAGGTCTTTCGCCAGTCGAAGAACGGTGCCTCCAGCGAAGCAGCCATGTTGGAACAGGCCCACTCTCTTCACACTAGGGTGCAACCCCAACAACTTGGCTACCTCAAAGTCTGCTGCGGGTATATTCGGAGTCGTTGTGCTGCACAATATGAGATGAGTGATCCCAGACTTGGACTGCCCCCACTCGTGAATGGCCTTTTCACCGGCCTCTTTTGCTAGCTGGGGCACCTCCATAGCCAATGTCGCTTGTCGTGCGTCCAATGATGGCACCTCCACAAATGCGCACACATCGGGATTCTTCTTGAGAATCTCCTCTGTCAAGTACATATATCTTTGTTTTATTGCCGACCTTTCACCTACATGGAGCCATATGTATGATGATTAGAAAAATTAACATCATTTTTGTATCCAAAATATTGGATAATTCATGCTTCATCACATGAACTTGTTTTTCCCATTATGTGAAAGAGAAAGGGAAAGAGAAAAAAAGAAAAAAAACCTTAATTCATTTTAATATTATAGAAAAATAAATTTTAATGTCTCTCATTTGAATAATAAAGATTTTATACAATTTCTTTTAAAATTATTAACACAAACATCTAAAAACATATTTTTAATTAAATAAATAAAAGTCTTAGTATAAAATCTAATATAAAAAGAAATGACTAAATTTGATAAACGATTACCATATTGAAATTTAGTTATATAAAAACAAAGTTACTAAATTATATTGAAATTTAGTTATAAAAAAAAAAGTTACTAAATTATATTGAAATTTAGTTATATAAAAAAATTACTAAATTTGATAAACGATAACCATATTGAAATTTAATTATATAAAAAAATAGTTACTAAAATTGATAAACAATTACCATATTGAAATTTAGTTATATAAATGATATAAAAAAAACGTTACAGTGACTAAATTTGATAAACCATTCCTATATTGTAATTTAATTCAATCATTTGAGTAACATAATAAAAAGTGACAGCCACTAAATTTGAAAAGTAAGCACCGCAGATTTCGGAATCTCTCGCTTGTTTGACTAGCTGGCTGGCTGGCTAATGTAATGACATAATAATAATAATAATAATAGAAACTGAATCTGAATCGCGCCTGAATGAAGAAACTGAAACTTACATATTCGCTTGAACTTATCCTTGAGCTCTGTGTTATGCTCGTTACCGGTGATTCGGAAGTAGTAATCTGGATATGTGCTCTGATCCACCGCATTGGGTGGATTGGCAGTGCCGATAGCAAGGATCTAAGCGAAGCCATCTGCCCTCTGCAACTTCCTGAAACCTTCAAAATCAACGCCCCCCATGTCTAGTAGCAAACCCTGGACAACAAATCTCAATATTTACTTTACTTTACTATGTTGGTGTGGTCGAATAGCTATAAGAATCTCTAAATCTATAGATGCTATTTTATACACTTTGATATGAAATAAGTCAAGCAAAAGAAGAAAATAAAATTGTTGAGCACGACCTAACCTCACTTGCTTCCCGTGGTTTTCGATGCAATTCACCAATGACCATGAAAGTGGATGAAAGTGGGTGAAAGTGGATGAAAGTGCGATTCCACGATTCCAGCTCTCAATGATTTTCTCTCCATGTGACGGAAATTGAAGAAGATTTTTGAAATAGCAGCGAAGTTGTTTAACTATTTTCAGATTTAAATAATAAAAACATTCCATCACATAGAATAGGATAATGGGAATTTATACTAAATTTTTGAAAGTTCAACATCTTTCCAGCTCTCAATGATTCTCTCTCCATGTGACGGAAATTGAAGAAGATTTTTGAAATAGCAGCGAAGTTGTTTAACTATTTTCAGATTTAAATAATAAAAACATTCCATCACATAGAATAGGATAATGGGAATTTATACTAAATTTTTGAAAGTTCAACAGCTTTAGTGATTTAACTATTTTAATAATATTGAAACAAAGTTGAATCTTGACTTTCAGATTTAATAATAAAAACACGCTTTCCATGTTGACGTCAAGAGAGAGGTAGAGGTAGATGCATTTGATCCAGTCGATTTAGCTGCCGGTCAAGAGTCAGTCGATCCAGCTTATCCACCACCATCAGAACCTGCATCTTGCCCAGCATCCCTTCCCGTCATAGCTTCCCTTCTAGTTCCCCAGCTCTCAATGACTCTCTCTCCATGTGACGGAAATTGAAAAAGAATTTTGAAATAGCAGCGAAGTTGTTTAACCATTTTCAGATTTAAATAATAAAACCACTATCACATAGAATAGGATAATGGGAATTTATACTAAATTTTTGAAAGTTCAACAGCTTTAGTGATTTAACTATTTTAATAATATTGAAACAAAGTTGAATCTTGACTTTCAGATTTAATAATAAAAACACTCAATCACATAGAATAGGATAATGGGAATTTATACTAAATAATTTTTTAAAGAAAAATTATATTGAATCTTTCGTTTCTTATATGTATTTTTATTGTGTTCTATTTGTTAAATGGATAATCTATTTTAATGATAGTGATGAAATTTAAATCAACAAATATAAAATATTGTAAATTTGTTATAATTAAATTTTCCAGGCTAATTTTGAATTAAGTTTGAAAAGTAAAAGTTAATTATAAATTATTATAATAATTGTTATAGAAAAGATGATATCATAAATTCCTTGCAAGTTTTATAGGAGAATATATAATCTAAAAAAATTCTTTCCAGGTTTTATAAGAGAACCAACAACCATATCAATTAAAATGGATATCTCTCATGTTTTCTCATCTTTTCACTTGAGACACTTCACATATTCCTTTATCTTATCAATTATTTCACAATAGAATTGTTGTAAATCAAAATGGTCCATTTCAAAAGAATATAAATTACATTAATTTTTTGAAATAAAAATAATTTTGGCAAGAGCTAAATCCTACCTCTTTATGGCTTACTAATAAGTTATTCTAGTGGCATTGTTTTACTTGAATTAATTTACATAAATGTTATATTGTAAGCAGATCTATTATTTGAAATTATAATTATATATATTAAGAATAAGAAAAACACATTTTAGTAACCATTAAATCTATTTAAATTAATAATATTAACTTATTTGTTAAATAAATAAGATATTATTAATATATTTAATTTTTAAAATTAAAGAAAATATCTGAATGAAATGTTTCAGAAAAATGCCAATGAATGGGTTTTGAATATTTATACAGCAAGAGACTATAAATGATATTTTCCATCAAGTTGGGCTCAAGAGGTCGTGTAACATGTTCTCACATACACCATAACAAAAAATCTATACACAACAATTACATGGTAACATAGCAGTGTTATTTTAAAGTTTATTTTATGCAGCCAAAGGCTTTTAATAGCTTAGAGTCTATTACAATCTGTCATTTCTCCCATTCATATTGTTAAGATATAATAGGGAAGTATGAAAACACTGTTAATCTTTAGTGGTAGATGTTTGTATCATTAATATTTCACCGATCCTAAGGTTAAGATAGGGGTTTTCCCCACACCCTAGGTCATATGTTACGATGCTTCTCCATGACCTGCGGCATTCCTTCGATGTGACTTGATACCTCCACTCTGGATGATACCTAGGTTCCGGAAGACTATGGATCTATCACCACCTCATCCAATGGTAGAGATATATGGTTCAACTTCTTGGGTAACTACCTGCCTCACACCCTCTCGTCTTGTTCGGTAATTTCATCGCTCAGCGGTAGGGGTTTTGTCGGTATGCAACTTGATTCTGGCATCTAGGGTTTCTTCCTTTGGCTAGTTTGTAGGTAAATTCCACCACTCCTTATCCAATTACCCTTGGATATGTTACAAGCTTACACATTTGTTTCATGCAATATTATAATGATAGATCTTCTTTGTCATATGTATGTTAGGGTCAGTCACAGTTTATTCAAGGCCATGGAATGGAATCTACTTGGTTACCAGGCCAATCAAAGACTTCCCCCTGTGTTCTCTCGATTAATATCTCTCCTTTGTTGTTGCCCAACAGGGTGACTTCTTCTATCTTAGGCCTACGATGAGTAGAGGCCTGGTTCTTCCCTCTTCTAAGGTAAGGAATATTTGGCCTCCCTAAGCACAATTTTGGTTTATTTGCTAATTTCTAGAATTTATCCTACCATGAAAGTGACCCCTTTGTATCATCTTGGTTTCATGCAGGTGTGCTTCCTACTCGACTTCGTTTTTAATAAATTGTAGCTGGATGTTCACAGTTGTTGTGACGTGCTCTTACCCCAGTGTTTGCCTATTCTAGGTTGGTTTTTCGTTTACCCTTTTCTTTTGGTTCCTCTTCAAATGTTTCCACTAACCCTTGTGGAGGGTTTCCCTTGTGGTTAAAATCAGATTTTCGACAGTCTCTCGTTTTCATTGGAAATCGAGAAGGGTTTAATGTATTATGGCCTTTAGCATAGGAAATTTGTTGGCTTCCCAATAGTTACAACCCATAACCAGGGTACTCATTATGTTATTGTTATCTGTTATATTACAAATTTCGTTATTGCAAAAAAAAATTCTTAAGAAAATAAGTTCTAAATTTCGGAAGTAAATTAAATTGTAAGTTCGCTCTACTTGCCGTGTGAAAGGAATCTCATGTTCTCAGAAATTTTCTCACTTAAATTTTAGCTGGAATTCGCAATCCATTTCCAATTTGATTAAAGGTAGTTACCAAGGTTCGCTTTCTAGAAAGATATTTTGATTTCATCCAGTATTAATATATTTCTAGAAATCTAAATACATTGACATATGCACTTGCTAATCATGTTTTAGATTGACATTTGTGACACATGTAAATTAATTCAATACACATCACATCACATTGAAAGAAATAATGTGTTGCCTATTTGTCGTGGTTGCCATTGGCGACATTGATTTAGTAGGTAGATTGGTTCTGTTTCTTCTTCTGCCTCCTTATAGACATCTTTTAACCCCAGGAGTGATGGGAAGCTTTCTGTGGCATGATCTTTAGTACATATGGCAGAGGTTTGCACCATATCCAGCAGGCACTCTTTGTGACTATGCTTCTTCCTGCATCTAGGACAAAATATCACCAAGTTTTGTTGTGCTTCAACTTGCTTCTTCTTGGCTTGCATGATGTCTAATTATGTTGTGAAATTTCCCAAGATATCTATTTTGAAATCCTCTAGCAGGTTGCCAATTTCTACACGAGTTATACCTCTGCCAGAGATTTTGTTGTCCTTGGTGGTCATGTCACATTCTCCTGGTTTCAATCTCATACTGTCTCTTGAGCACCTGATACACAATTTAATAATATCAGCATAGTCTTCTTGATATATATCACCTTTACCCATAATATTTAATGTCTTTATCCATTGTTCTTTCATCCCTTTAATTAGTGTAGTTTTTAGTACATTATCAGGCAAACGCAGAGTTGCATAGGGAGACCATTGGAGGTTACACTGAAAACATTCCACATATTATTCTAACGTTTCACTAGGTCTTGCTACCATTTGGAATATTTCATCTTTCATTTCCCTAAATCTGCAATAGTCCTAGTATTTTTTAAGGAAAGCGGTTTTCATTTGATCCCAGTCATTTATTGTGCCCCCACCTAGTACCATAAACCAACGCGAGCTGCTCCTTTTAACGTAGAGGGAAATAACTTTAGTTTCTAGGGGTCGGTGGTATAATCATAACCCCGACATAATACATCAAATTCAAACAGAAACGCATCTAGATCCTTTGACGTAAGTCCATGAAAGGTGGGAATATTTTGTAAAGGGAGAGCTTTCATGGGTGCGTTGACAGCTGTTTCAACAATAGGATACTATAATGTAAAGGTCTGGGGTGCTTGTGGGTTGTTGGCCATTTGATCAAATATATGACAGTACCCTTCTGGGATCTGTAGAGAGTTATTCCTAGGGTTATTATAAGGGGTGGGAATGATCTTAACAACACTCCCTCGGTCTAGGATACTGGGGGTTCCTTGTTAAATTACTATCTAAGGGGATCTCGGCTCATCTATTTTCCCTGTTTCTCCTCCTCCTTCATGGATATTAAAATAATTCCCTTCTTGTGAGGAAATTGGGCGCAAATTTTCAATTTCTTGAAAACTTTGCTCAGTTCCTATCGTTTTGCTATGGACCTTAGTGTAGGCTATAGATGGTGAGCCTTTTGCCCGAAGAGTAGGTCGTATGGAGGCAACATTTCAAGGACCTACTGATGGCTGAGATTCAACTTTCTTTAAGATGTCGTCTATGAAATTTGATCATGCAAGGGTCACCAGTCCCTTAGATTTATCGGTTTTGGGTAGTGGAATTGGATTGTTTTTGGATTTTTTCTTCTTAGTCATTCATGCAAACAATTCAAATGTTTATCTCTACCGTAATTTCCTAACAATTCTGCTGGAAAGTGGGCAGGGGAGCAAGTATTTTACATGCTCTATATACAGGTTCTTACCTTTCATTTTTAATACCCAGTTCTCTCTCAACAGACAAGCATCAAGTACCTACTTTAGTTTTCTGTAATTGTGTTGAAAAGTGGGCGGAGGAGCAAGCACTTTACTTACTCATTACGTAGGTTCTTACCTTCCATTTTCAATACCCAATAACAATTATAAGATGTACATTACTCTTTAGAAATGGCTACACTCTCCCCAACAATGACGCCAAAATGTTGGTCGATAAAAGGTGCCTTTTAAAACTCCTAATTATCCTCACATTAATTATCAATCTGGGCAAGTCTTCTTATTTCAAGAGTGTACACGGTATGTGGCTTCCATTTAACTCAACGAGTAATGTTTTATAGATTATAGTATATATATTTAAATACAAAAGTAAATGGATGCATCTAGTAAATTCCAATTGCAATTAAATAAAACTCAATCCTCTAACGAAATCAAATCTTTCATTCATTCAAGTAATTAGCAACATCAGTTGAGAGTACAATAATAATAACTCATCCCTCTTTAACTGATTTAATCTAAATTAAACTCACTCTTCAGTAAATAATCTAGAAAACAATACCATCAATCTGAGAGTCTAACAATGATAATTAATACTCTTTACAGTTGATTATATCAAGAGGAATATTTATCTAAGTAACTTGATCCAAAATGAAACTAAACTGAATCAACAACAATACTGAAAATTATATAAAGCAAAGAGATTATGTCAACAATAGAAAATAATAAACAACGAAGGAGATAAAATCACAGAAAGCAACAATACTATCAAACCATCATACTTGCGAGAATTGGAAATGTATGACACAAAGAAAGCAGTTGAATCCACCAGAGGCCAGGCTCTTAGCTGCCAGCAAACACTGCTAAGTTACTTCAGATAACGCGAGGCAACAACAACTTCACTTATATATTAATCATCAAACTGAATGAGCATTACAATATATTCATGTTCTTCTCGAAGGTGAGAGTCTGTAATTAAAATTACAATTTCAATAATAACAAAGATTCCTCTCCCCATTCCTTCTTACAAACTTCTCCTTTTATAATAGTAAAGGGTAACAGATAATTGATAAATTCAATCCCTCAGGATCTCTTGATCTTGAGGGATTCGCAATAGATTTCCAACTTCAGACATCCTTTCCTTTCTCATGCTGATTCTTCTGATTTTCTTTCGCCTTATCTGCAACCGCCGCGTTCCTTCCTTAGCTTGCCGATTTTTGTTGTTCGTTCATAGGGAACAACATTTGTCCCTTTTGTTGTTTGCTTGCATAAAGAAGGGTAATAATTAGCTAAGTTGTAACTGCAGATAATTCCTTCATTTCTTACCGTAATTCCTTAATAGATTAACACATTATGATATAGAAAAGATAAGAATAAAGGAAAAGGATGATGAGATTAGTAGTAAATGCATACCTTTTCCATGACTCAACACAAGGCAAGGACTTGTTACCATGCAACCTCCTTGTTTAAAATATTTTTTTAATTAAACAATTGATTGTGGCTTTATCCTCTCAAATAAATATCTAAACTTTACCTCATCAAATTGTACTCCCTCAATCAAGTTTGAGGCCTCAATGGAGGGATCAAAATCTTAATCGATTGCATTTGTAACAAGAGCAATGTGATGGCGTGTCACTTCTTATTTGTAGACATGACTCATGTATATGTAATTTTTAGTTCAATTAGTTATGACATTATGTGCGAAGAAGAAAATGAACCTATAACTTAAGTTCATATATACAAGGAAATTTTATGCCTAATTAATTACTAAAAAACAGGGCCAAGTATTTTGAAACTAATACCAAACTATTTAATTTAGTTTCTAATTTCAGAGTATTGAATCTAAATTTCCAAGTGTAATTTTATAAATTGTTATTAATTGAATAAAAAAAATGGGGTTTTGATGACATCATTTTTTTTAATATTTGATTCTATTTTTATTGGTATTTTTTTACATGGAATGGGAAAAGAAGTTTTTTTTGCAAGAATTACTTTTAGCTATGTTTTTACAAAAATGACATTGGTTTCTTTTCTTTTTTTGGTTTAATTGTGTATTGATATTTACAGTTATTAGTTTGATAGATAACCAATTTTCTAAAAGAAATAAGTAAATATCTAGAGAAAATTGGCATTTGATTCACTTTTCATGAAATCAACAAACAAGAATAGAGAGCACAAAAGGGTGTTTTCTGGTTACTAGTTTTCAGAAGTTTCATTGTCTATGTCAATGTTTTACAAAAGGTTCAAGTGTTGCATTGTAAAAAGAATGTACATATGTTGTAATGTTTCGAAAAAAAAAATGAAGAGATGACTTAGTTTGAGGACATGGATTTTAGAACTAGGAATAGAGAATTCTTGTTAGGGATGATATCGTTTATTGGAAAAAGAAGAAATCTAAACTTGACAATAAATTTTAAATTATTAGTGCTTCATGAAGCAAAAGTAATGGTTCATGCAATTAAATGGCATTATGAAATTATTCAGGTCCATGCTCTTTTGAAATAATACAAGGAGCAAAAGGGAACAAAATTTATTGACTGATTGCAAGAAAAGGATGCAGTAATAAGGGAGGGACAAAAAACTTGCTCCAAAAGAAAAAGAGGTACTTGGAATAGATGATGTGAATAGAGGGCTAGTTTCAGTTTTACTACAGATAGAAAACATAAATTTTGTATGATTAATTTCTGAATAATGGGTTATGCTACATTTTCATTCTAATAGATATGGATAAATAGCAAGGGGAATACGTGTTGTTTTGAATATATCTATTGTGCAACTATGAACCAATATTTTTGTAATTTCTATATTGATTGTGGTTAAGATTATGCATGGGCACATGTGTCCTACGAGTCTATGAAAAAGTAAATAAGTTAATATAGCAAACACTAGTAATTACAAAGTGTTTGAAGTTTAGACTGAAGAAGAGTCCCATAACAGTTTTCCCTAGATTCTTAGTGATATCATAAAAAATTCAATAAATGAAGTTAAGGATCTCAACGATTTGTTCAAATTGAAAAACAAGAACATTAGAACAGGTGGGTTCTAAGAATGGTTATATTAATGTATAGATCTGTAGAGACTGCTCTCCATTTGACAGAGACGTGCAATGTGTACATTTAGATATTTGTTTATAAAACCCTATTCTGACAGGAAAATAGTATCCAAAACATAAAAAATGTATACTCAGGTAGATTACGTCTTGTTGTATTGCTTTTCGAGGATTTCACCTTTATTGTTTATGAGATTCCGTTCATGCCAAACAGAGCAGTGTCGAGGAGCACCTGAGAGAGTTCCTGAGCCTTCTAGAATAGTTGGTATGTGGTAGGTGAGGTGGAAGATCGATGTAAGGTGGCTCCAAGCTTCTACAAGATAAGAAATGCACAAGTTCCTATGCCACCATGCAAGGAATTCTCTATCAAAATGCAAATAAATGCCACGGGATAGAAATTACTTAATGTAACTATCACCAAAGTTCATAAGGGGTAACACCATGGAAGATATTAGTATGAATTAGACAAAGTGGTAAGGTGCTCATTTAGATCTACAATCGAAATGAATTCCGGAGAGCACCCATAATCGAGAGGATTAGCTGGAAGTAGTTGATGCAACAATATAGTTGATCTTTGAGCACAATACAAAAATGTTGACTAAAGAGTATGTGTGGTGGAGCTCCAAAGGACCATGGGATAACCATTCTTGAAATATAAGAAAAGATGTTCAATATCGAACAAAGGGGAAAAATGTTGGATATATAGAGAGAATTGAATAAGGCTTATCATGTTGCAGTTAGAACCATCGGTGGGAAAACTTATGATTGGGGTAGCATGATTGTACTGTTGTATGATTGGACATTGTATATGGATTATCTCCAGGGTTCAAGTGATGTGGTTGGTAATAAAGAGTTGGAAGGACAAAGTAATAGTTGCATGTTAGCATAAGAAAATTAGTGAAAAAATCCATTTACTTCAAGGTTGGGTGGTTCAATCATTTTTTTTTGTAGTAACTTAGAGTTGGCAGTCGCATGGTCAGGAGGTCAGGTAGTCGAGAGGATATATTTTTTTGTCATTTTTTTTTCTAGATTTGATGTCGGACATAATATTTGGTCGATTGTATAGTTAAGAGGTGGGAAAGTCGGGTGTCTTTCATTTTATTGCAATTATTCTATCATCATCAGACTATACCATAATCGGCTAGTTTCAATAGGTCAAAAAATGCTAAGGTTCAAAAGTCTAATAGTGTGATATTCAAGAATACTATGGTCTGGAGGTTGGGTAGTTTCACAATTGGAGAAAATTTAGGTCACAAGTTCATTTGGATTATTTATTAAAATCATAGTCACTCAGTGTTCTAAGTCAGGTCAAATGAAGGTCAGGTTGTTTGATTTCTGGGTGGTTTCATTAGTTCAGTATTTTCACAGTTAGGAATTGCTCAAGTCGGGAGGTCGGTAGTTTAACAACCGGAAATGTTGAAGTCAGAGGATACATTGGTTATTTATTTTAAAAATTCGTAGCTCCTCTATGTTGGTAGTCTCATGGCTGGAAGTTCGTACTTCTTTTTTACAAGATGTTTATGGATCTAACTTGTGACTTAAATTTATTAAAAATAAATAAAAATAAAAATTGTATAAAGCTCTTGTCTGTTATGAATTTTGTGACAAACGGTAGGAAAAATTGCAAAATAGAAAAATAAAGGAGACTAGAGTTTTACTAACTGACTATGAAAGCATGAAAAGTACAAGTTCATTACTTTGATTGTCACATTTTTGTTTTTCTAGTCGAATATACAATTAGGAAGCCACAAAATCAGGCATTCATTTAGTTTTATGATTCGTTTGTTCTACAGTGACCTGGAGTAGACCATAGTCGGATGAACTCATTAGGTTCGGTATTTTGACACTCTAGCAATGTGGAGGTTGGTAGGTCGGCTAGAAGTCTAGCAATGCTAAGGTTGGTAGGTCGTCTAATTATTTATTAAAAAATTATGGTCAGTTCAAGTTTTTGGTCGTGTGGCCAGAAGGTCAGGAACTCGGGAGCTTGTATTTTTACTATAAGATTTTTCTGAATGCAACCCGCAACTTAATTTTTCAAAAAAAAAAATCGTAAACATAAGAAAAAGAATGCAAATTATTTGATGAATATTTAGATTATAAGTTTCATACTAAATCATTGTTCAACAAAGTAATATAGAAAAATGGATTTACCTCTGTCCAACTGACTATGAAAAGAGTTTATTGTGTGCACACTAGAAATTATTTTCTTGACTCTTAGCTAGTTATTTTTTATATGGTGTATGATAGAATAAAGTATTTTTAGAATTTTAGTAACTGGTTCTTAAATGCTATATTCCCTGTCTGATTCTATTTACATTTATCTAGTTACAATTGTATTCAGAGAAAAACACCTGAGACAATTGAATACAAGAACATAGTATAGCAAGGAAACAAAAATGCTCAATATATTTTAGACTTATATCATAAAGTAACATATTCCAAGTATTATATGTAAAAATGGAAGCCTCCATTACAAGTGAATTTAAACAAATTCGACAAAAAATCATATGTCTTGTTGAGACAACAAAGTTGTAACTATTCATAAAATTGGAAAATTTTTGTTAAAAATACAATAAATGTTAAGTGGACAAGAAATTGACATTGATTTGTTTTTTTTCTTGAATTTATTTGGTAAAAGAACAATTTTCATGAACACTGATCGATCTAAAGAAATAACATATGTTCTCAAAATAACTACTTTGTTAGAAAAACAATCTAATAACTCTGGCTTCTATAGTTGTAATTGTATTTGGAGCTAAATATTTGACATAAATGAATTCACAAACATATTAATTGACAGAGAATCTTTTGACAGAATGTGAAAATAATTGCTCAATTCCTTTTGTTAGCTTTTTGTATAATAACTCTTTTGTTGTGACTCTGGGAATACTCATTGTGAAATCGAAGTTCAACAGAGAATTCATTGTCATGCTATGCTTCATCTTATTGGAAAACTGGTTTTCATGGACACATTGACACAGATACATAATAAGAAACAACAATGCAACGAGAACTAGTTGCATGTATCTTGTTGAGTAAACATGTATAACGATTCTCAAAAGAATGGTAAGTTTAATGTGCCATATACAGTGATAAACATTTTAACAATAAATACATGAGTAAGCTATATAATAAGCATTTTTAATGTGAAAAGGGATGAAGAAACAATTATGACTGGAACAATTAATATGCTTGCATTAAATTTATAAAAGAAATTATTCACAGGTGGAAAACATCCTCTTTGAACAAGTTAGTATGTGCTCAATTTAAGGATTTGTTTTTATCGATTTTTTGACACACAAAGGGAATTTTGTTAATTTTAAATGTGAGAAAAAAAATACGAATTATTCGGTGAATATTTATATTATAATTTTCATACAAAATCATTGTTGAACAAAGAAATGTAGAAAAAATGATTTACCTTTGTCCAATAGACCGTGAAGAGAGTTTATTGTGTGCACACTAGCAATTATTTTCTTGACTCTCAGTTGAGTTATTTTTTATATGGTGTATGATGGAATAAAGTCTTTTTAGAATTTCATTAACTGGTTCTTAAATTCTATATTCCCTGTCTGATGGTGTTTACATTTATATCTAGTTACAATTGTATTCAGAGAAAAACACCTGAGACAATTGGATACAAGAACATAGTATTGCAAGGAAACACAAATTATCAATATGTCTTATACTTCTAACATAAAGTAACACATTCCGCGTATTATTTTTCAAAAATGGAAGGATCCATTACAATTGAATTTAAACAATTTCGACAAAAAAACTGTATGTCTTGTCAAGACAACAAAGCTATAGCTATTTGTAAAATTGGAAAAAGATTAGTAAATGTACAATAAATGTTAAGTGGATAAGAAATTCACATTGTTTTCTATTTGTCTTTGTATTCAACTGCTAGAAGAATAATTTTCGTGAACAATGATCAATTTGAAGAAATAACATATGTTCTCAAAATACCTACTTTGTTAGAACAACAATCTAATAACTCTGGCTTATATAGTTGCAATTGTATTCAAAACTAAATACTTGACACAAATGTATACAAGCACATCATAATTGATACAGAATTTTTTCACAAAATGTGAAAATATTTCTCAATTCCTTTTGCTAGCTTCGTGTATAATAATTCTTTTGTTGTGACTCTGGGAATACTCAGTGTGCAACTGAAGTTCAACATGGAATTCATTGTCATTCTATGCTTCATCTTATAGGAAAACTCATTTTCATGGACATATTGACATAGATACATAACAAGAAACAAAAATTCTATGTGAACTAGTGGCATGTATCTTATTGGGTAAATGTGTATAACAGTTCTCAAAAGAATGGTAAGTTTAATGTGCCATATACAATGATAAACATTTTAACAAGAAATACATGAGTCTTCTATATCATAATCATTGTGAATGTGAAAAGGGATGAAGACAGAATCATGAATGGAACAATTAATATTCTTGCATTAAATTTAGAAAACAAATTATTTACAGGTGGAAAAAATCCTCTTGGAACAAGATAGTATGTGCTCGATTAAAGTTCCTTTTTTTCATATGGTTGCATAACACTAGTAACAAGTTCCCACTGTTTATCTAAAACTAAAATTTAACTAATATCTATAGTTCAATCCATCCATTGATGACCATGAATATAATATTTTGTAAGACAGTCAAAATTCTCTTTTGTGGAAAACTTATGCCACTTTTGTGACATAGCACAATAGATATCCTAGATTCATTAATTGAAGCAACTGGGCCATGAAAATGTGCATACGAGTTCACTTGTACACTTTGACATATTATCAGTTGCACAAATCTTACTCGAACAAGGTTTGTAGATCTATGGAAAAAATATTAATGGCTGTGGTGCTTATTTGTTTGAGTATATTTGGAAACCTACACTATGTTTCAATATGTATAATATGAAAAAAAAAAATTGCATGGGTTTTTCATAATTGTTTCATTTGCAATAAGAATGCTACTATCAATTTCTTAAAATGACATCTCGATGATAGAAACATTGAACAAGTGAAATTTATTAATGATTCATACACTTATACTATAAACTAATTACTACCATATGCATCTTGACATATAGACGAAAAATATTTTGGAATGCAAATAATTTCTGAACTATTTGATGTTAACATATATATCTGCAATACATAAACAAAAGATATTTTCTTGAAATTATGTTCATCAAACACATCCTCCAAAGTCCTATACATTATGCATTTACCAATATCAACTGCAATGCTCATCTAACAAATTATTTATCAAATCTAAATACAAGCAATCAAATGGTTTAAATGAGCATAACAATATGTATAATATCACAACACATAAATTCCTAATTGGAATTGAATTCACAAGATTTAACAAATATGTTTTGGCTGAACCTTTAAATAAAAACTCCAAAAAATATTTCCGGATTTTGATACTATCAACCTAGTTTTTTTTGGTATTTTCTCGAATATATACAGATGCATAATTTAAAGTAAATTAATAAAAATTTCTATGTCATAGAGGAGAGTAAATTTTCCTATATTCGAGTACTATAATCCAATGGTAAACTAGGAATGGTTCAATGTACAATTTTCTAATTTTTTATTATAAAAATATGTAAATTGTGAAATTTTCATAGGGAATCTTAAACAAAGTCATCAAACACACATTGCAAATCAAACAATACAAGTTACAGGATAAAATTAGAAACTTTTATTAAGTAATTAAAGCCATGCAATGGCATAAATGCCACAATTCATTACACATGAGCATTGAAAAATGGTATTGAAAAAAGATGGTATTTCAAAATTTATTAAAAGCATTCAAGTCTGATGTCTTCATTGATTATGGACCCTTTGCACCAACACATAAAGGTATATAAAGGCTAAAACAAGATAAAATAAAATATGCCTTGGAACATGAAATTGGACGCTTTTTTTTTTTTCTTGAAACTAAAGACTAAATTATAAAATGTTGTATGTACAATTGAAATATGGAAGGAAAGAAGAGATTTTCTCCTCATCCTCAGAGTTTTCACAATTGATACTAAGTAACAAGCCAGGGCATGTACTTCGACATAAGCTGCCCATTATGAATATACTTCGTGCAGTGCAGAGAAATAAATGGGAGGAAATTGATTGTTGTTGAAATGACAGTTGGAAATTAATCCTTGTGCCTCTTCCTTCTTCCTCTGATACTTGACCTAAAACTTGGCAATAATCCTAATTTTATGAAAAGGGACTTGCACAAATTTTTGGAAACTTTGTTATGTCCAAATTGTAATGTGTTTTATCTCTACTTGACCTTGACAATGAGATCTTCTGTAGCTAGTTTTAATTCTCCTAGAACTGTTTCCTTTAAGGACTTGCTACTTGATAGGTCAAATTCTTCCATAAAGTCTATTCCCTTTTCCCAAATTGTTAAACATTGATCATATGCCATTTGTATACATTTCTCTTATGCCATGAAGTGATTTCATCAAAATTAAATTGAAAAATGTTAGCAAACTTTAACTCTTCAAATTAAATGTTGAGCTTTAGAGCCCTTTCCTTTAGAAATTTTTCATATAGTTCATCTCAAAATTCTTGCAATTTTCATATTGACTCACTATGTAGGAGTTTTCCTCTTTCGACAACTCGCTGAAAATCATAAATGCATATAAACAACACATTGAAAGTTGGTACCTATTGAATAATTCTTTTAATATAAATGACTGATATATAATGATTGGCAATTCAATCTCTAGGATCATAGTCATAATGGGGCAAAGTAAATAACTAAATTTCCTCAAGCTCTTCAAATTCTTTGATTCTGTGCCCTTTGTCTCGAATATTGATGTCACCTTTTTTTTTGGGAAATTAGGCCGTAGTTTCTTTTGCAGCATACTCAACCTTTTGGCTTGCCCATACATAACAACTTGATTATCCACTTCTCTTAAAGCAAGTATTTCCGGAATATATTGGGGCAAAATATGGGGACCAATTTCCTTGCCAAAACATTGATGTAGGAAAATAGTTCTTCAATAAACCAACAACTTATTGATTCTAAGCCTTCTTTCAAATTATCACTTATTCTAGGAGGTATTGTTACAAATAGGAATTGATGCAAAGGAATCAAAACATAGTGGAAAATATCATAAAAATGGTATTTAAAATTAGACTCCAATAGAATAGGAGCATAATTTTGAATCGGTAATTCCTAGCCAGATACGTAATTAGATTTCATGAGGGGAAATGGGAACCAGGCAATAAAAACATCTAACAAATAAGTGGACATACAAAAAATATAATTGAACCTGGGAGGAGATGACACTGACAACTTTGTTGAATCTATGATATTCTGTAACAATAGGTCAGTTACCCAGTTTAAGCATTTCACCTCATTTAAGATAATATCGATTATTGCGATCCATTTAATTTTACAATGCTTAGGATCTTGTTCTTGATATAATCTTCTTAGAATTTTAATAAGAAATCTAACAAACTTCTTAAAAGAAGCTATTGGATAGTCCTTTTTTCCTTTGATCTTGAAACCTTCTGCTTCTTCCCTCACCCATTCTTCAATTACTATATCATAATTCTTGTGAGCTTCCTTCAACATAGTACTTCAAAATTTATGAAGAAACTCATAATTAAGTGAGATTTGTGGAGCATTGAGCTCATGTATGTCTGATAACACTTTAGATTTCCAGGAGGCTATCACTAGTTGTTGATGGTAAGATATTGTTTGGGTTTTAATATCAGTGTAAGAGATAATCCATGAAATCATGTCATAATAGGGAAAGCTTCTTGCCATAGTTGTTACTTTATGTAACTCTATGTTGTGGCTAGTAACAACCCCCCTTTTATTTAGTTTTAGCAATAAAGCTAAATAAATGGGGACCCTTCTAAAAAAAATAAAAACTAGTAGTATATTTCCCTTTAAATAAAACATGCTATCATAAACTTAGGAAAATACCCACAAAACCTAAAACACTTAAGTTTTATGATAAGTTCCGAATAAAATCATTCTCTTAACAATAAAACATCGCATTGCAAAGGGTAATGGGAAACATCATATAAACAAGCATTTTAAATTGTGAAAATGCGATGTGATATCGCACGCCTTAAAGACTCATCCCACATCGCTAATTTCATATGCTTCAAGTATCACCTAAGGTAAAATATCCTGATGTAGCGATATGCAATAAGGCATCTCACAAATCGCATCTTGCAGACACATAAGTGTTAGAGACATTTTTGGGCACTTCAACCCCAATCATAAATGTCCATAAACTGAGGGCTCCTAAGTCCCTAAAAGTGTTGCTTCATTGCCTAAAGGAACAAGGTCAACTGATTACATTCTCTCCCAGAAGTTCTCCACTGAAAACTACTCATAAATGGTCAAAGCTGTACCATATTGAAAGCTCAATGCAGAGGGTGAGATGCATATCACCTTCCCAGTGTACAGGGTACGATGCATACTGATTTTCTCCTCTGTAGGGTGCGATGGTCGGGAATGGACAAATGGCAGGGAAAAAAATGTGAGGTGGAAGATCATGGAATCTTCCAGAAGCTTCCCCTCTGACACTTGCCACTCCATTTTCGACCAGGAATGAGTAAGAGATCATCATTCTCCAAGTGGAAGCAGGAACTATCAGAGAGAAGACACTAATCAAGATCCCAGAAGATGACTCACCTATCTGTAATCATCTATATATGGATCCCTCATCACAGAGATCCAGAGGCTGGAATTTTGTATCTTATAGAGAAGTGTTGTTGGTTTTCTGGTGTACATTCATAGTGTTGGGTGATCTAAGCTTTGCTTGAGGTGAAGAAGGGCTTCCTAGCTAGAGGATGATGCTAGGTCAAAGCATATGGTTGTAATCCTCTTGCTACTTTTCATCTTAATAAAGCTATTCTCGTTTTCTTCCATATTCTTGTGTACTTGTTTATATATGCATTTATATGGTAAACATACATCTGATCCCGTGTTATTTATGGATATAGATCTTTGTTTCTTCGATAGTAGTATGTTGCTGTGATTCCACAGGTTCTCTTTGAAGTTGGGTAGGCAAAGAAGAAGCAGCGAAGCTCTATCAAGAAGGAGAGGAAAATAAGCGCAAGACTCAGGTTGGCCTTCTTGGTTCTCCTCTTGTCTATTTCCATTAAAGAAAACAATAGTAGACTTTACTTGTTTGTTTCTAGGATAGCCACCCATCTTAGTGGGAATAGCAGCATCCGAGTGGACGCTATTCCTGGTAACAAAATGGCGACTCCACTGGGGAGCGACTAGATTACTTGTTAGCTTATCTATCCTTGTTTCTTTTATAAACTTACAGACGAGGCCTGAAGTCAAGCTAGCCAGCCTTCAAACTACATTTGTTATGCAAATGCAAAGTAGATCAATGCTGCTTCAGTCTATCTCCGAGTTTTGTTTATGAATTAAACAATAGATCTGCAAGCAATCTAATTGCCCTAAGTGGTGGCTCTAGTAACCTCTTTAGATCACCCCTATGTTTTACATACACTGATCTTTACTTAATAGGCCTAAATCCCTGAACTAGATTGCAAACTGTGAGGGAAAACCTGTTTAAAGTCTCGCACAGGTACCATCGCACCCTGCCTTCAATGCAGTCTGTATGCATCGCACTTTTTGAGTGCAGTAGGTGCGCTGCATACTGGTTTCACTGTGTAATAGGTGCGATGGTCAGGGAGGGTTATCTTTACCCTCAGACTGTGTTTTTTCTCACTATTTTCAATCGTATTTAGGAGTTTTGTTGTTTGTAGTTAGTGTACTTCTGTGAAAACCCCCTTCTCTTGTATTATTCCGCCTCCTTAGTGCAAAGAACTGTAAATGTTTTTATGTATTATGTGACATTTTCAGTTCTCTTTTGCAAAAAAGTAGCATAGTCGAACTGTCATCTCTAGATCTAAAAGTGTCGTAGCTGTCATTTTTAGTTTTGGAAAACAATCCCATTGTTCTTGATAGTCGATTATACAGTTACTATTGCATAGGATTTGAATTAGTAGTTTTAAAGTGTCGAAAAGCAATTTTCACTTCAAAACTGCAAAGTGTCTCTCTTGCTTTCACTTCATTTTGAAAAAGAATTTTGTTGAGTATTGTCACTTTAAAAGTAATTCAGATTTGCACATAGCTTTCTTAACATCATTCATACATTAAGAAAGTTGAAAACAAATACATGCATGTGCATTTTCATTTTGATTGCTTGGTTTGATTTAGGACTGTGCATTTAGTGTGTGCTCTGTGCTCTGTGAAGAAAAGATTCTTGACTTTCTTCCCTTAGTAGCTAGGATTTTCATTGCTAAAAGAAGATTAAATGTTTGTTTATCATCTTAGACTGCATTTTAGGAATTATATACACATCACGTGGTGAACTTGAAAGGAAAATTGTTAAGCAAGATAAACTTAAAATGAATTCAATGAATCTAACAATGCTTTGGAACTTAACGCACAACATCTAGAGGTCTAGGCTAGAGATGTATTCTGGCGTCGTAAAGCCTGGTAACTATTGTTTTCAGTGTCGGTTGGGTGATTCCTCCACTCTCAGACGACAAGTTCCAGTACGGAATTGTGCTCCCACGTACCGTCTAGTATATATTTGGAGACCACGATAGGCTGCATCCTTTATCCTTAGGAAGTCGTGTCTGCCACCCTATCGATTGCAATGCACTGAACAACATTCGGGAAGATTGATTGTCGTACCGTAAAAAGTATTCTGCAGTTTTGCGATTGGTTTGGTAATCCTCTCTGCCTAGATCTCCAGAGAAGTCCATTTTGCTCCTTTTCAGACTCCTTAAAGGAAAAGGTCCTCTGAGCACTTGTCACTTCGGGCTCAATAAAAATTGAAGGTGACTAGAGTCATCTTTTGTTTTTTCTTGACTCTTTAAAATTGAAAAAAAAAGTTGTGTCAAAGTGCCTAAAATTTATTTTAAATCGGAATAACATCACAAATTCCCCTGTTGGTATTCAGGTTGAGAAAATGGAGTCTACCAACCAAGGATTTCCCCTTGGAGGAAATCCTCGTCCCTTCTCCTCTTGGGGAGATGTTGGTGCACCCCATATGGCCACTTTGTCACTTCCAAGATTGACAATTGCTTTGTCTATTTGACTCTTCTCTACCTCTGTCATTCAGAATCTCGTAATTCCTGAACAGTCAAATCAGCTGCTAGATGACACTATAGTTTCCTCCCAACCTTCT
Source organism: Pinus taeda (assembly GCA_000404065.3). Lineage (NCBI taxonomy): Eukaryota > Viridiplantae > Streptophyta > Pinopsida > Pinales > Pinaceae > Pinus > Pinus taeda. The sequence continues at coordinate 3,989 of APFE031262854.1, read as the reverse complement.
ACTTCGTCTGATTCTCCCTCTCCTCCTTCCTCTTCTCTTGATAAAGCCGATAAAGCTAAAAATCATGTAATTGAGAAGAAGAATAAGCAGAAAGAGAGGAAGGAAAAGAAGAAAAAAGAACCAAAATCGAAAGGGGGCAACCAAGCGTCGTCTAGCGAAAATCCTCACACTGCACTATCGAAACCTAAATCTCCTTGTGTCATTTGCAATGGATACCACTATCACTGAGATTGTCCCTGCATCCCTTGGATCTTAAGGGACTAGTCTCCTCATTTGCACAATCAGGTGGTGTCAACCTCTGGTGATCATGTTGAATGCTGACCATCAACCAGTGAAAGTGAAGCACATAGACAGAAAAGGAATCCCAAATTTCCTTGTAAGTTGTGTGAAGGCAGTCACGCCATCCACCATTGTCCCTTCCTTGATGAGGCTAAAAGAGTTTTAGATGATCGTCCAGTTTCACCGCTACGACTTCCTCCTGGATATAAAAAACTCTTGCCAAGTCCTCCACCGGTTGAAAATCTGGATGGCCCATCATTGTGGTCGGTTGGATCATCTATCATTGAAAATGAACCCTCTAAATCCATACCAGACGAAAGTCAAAGGGTCGATACTGCAGTTGACTCGGTCTTGCCTTCAGAGTGTTCATCTTCGAATGATATCATCATTGAAGAGAAAGAGAACGACACCGTTTAAATTGTTTTCATAAACACAGACTTCGATGAACTTGGGGATAGTCCTCCTATTCCTTTATCGTAGGAAGGAAGTTCATCAGAGTCATATCCGACAGTCTATTCGGTCCCACCACCAAGCAACCTAGTCATTTCCTTCGATTGGAATCTAATAGGTAGACCCCGTTTACCAGCTAGTATACCATTCAAAATCATTTTACAAGCTTATAGAATGGTCATGGTTGGTACCATCATCGATGAAGGGGCTTCTGTGAGTATCCTTTCCTCAACTGCTTGGAAAGCGCTTGGTTCGCCATCGCTTTTGCCTGAAATGAGAAATCTAACAGGCTTCGAGAAGGGAACCAGTTGACCTTTAGGGATCCTTCCAAATGTGCCCATTACTTTGAGAAGGAAAACTGTTCACATGAACATTATGGTAGTTAAAGGACCATTAGATTATAATCTACTCCTTGGACGCGACTATATTTATTGCATGGGAGCCATCGTCTCCTCACTCTTTAGAGTAATGTGTTTTCCGCACGAAGGCATTATGGTCAAGCTCATAGACCAAATGTCATTCCTCCGTTCACACATTGCAAATAGTCAAATGCCATCCCTAAATGGTCTTTTCATGGAAGAAATGTCTCATTGGTCTCCAGTCCGTCCACCTGATAAGCGCGAGTGATTCAGGAGGATGAGACTGAAACCCAGGGGGCATGCAGCTTAGTCTGTTTCAACAGGAAAACCTTGGGTATAGAGTGGATTTCCGCGAGGGATATATGACTAGTCTGACGAACCCGTCCTTATAGCAAAATGGGATCAGGCTGGAATAAGATACCTTTGTCAAAGTTATGTGAGTGGAATGCATCTGCGCCATTCACCTTTGTCTGTTTCGATAGACATCGCCGAGGAAGCATTTTATCTATTACATGGATAGAACTTTCTTGGTAACCTGGAAATTTTTTGCAATACTTGGGGGCATGCAAACCTTTCCACATGCAAGTGAAGAGCGGCTATTTATTTTTTTAAATTTGTAGGACCTCTAACCCTTTAAACCCGTAAGGCTAGTCGTTTCCTAACTT
>APFE031262853.1:161864-195591 GCA_000404065.3 Pinus taeda | reverse complement strand
TTCTCCCTATTTAGGTCTGTGTGTAAGTGTGGCCTTGTAGATCTGTATCCAATAAACATCCAACATTTCTCTCTACCTGCAAGCCTTGAATCGGATCCTGAGCCATTGTGAAAATTCAGATCATCGATTGCCCAGATGATCACTATCATTTAGAGCAGTTTTATGGAGCATTAGATCAACTTGATGCGAGGGACTCCACAGTGTGGGGCTATTTGCAGCAGTATGCAGAAAGATCGGGCATGAGCTCAGATTGAGCTGAGAAATGCAAGGAAAGGGCGATTGTCCACTATGCGTAGAAGGGGTACGAGGCAGATGGCGGGAGGTTCAGCACAAGACGGTGCACGACTCATCTGATGAATTGTAGGCACTGAGAGCGACGTGGGTGACAACCAAGTCGACATCCGGTTGAAGACTGATGTGCCACTACCGACAGGACGTGTAGTTCAAGAATATTTTTGAGGATTGCAATCTTTTGAGCCTGGAATCGGTAATCGCATAGTTTAGCTGTAATCGTTCGATTTTCGGTTAAATCTAGGTCAGATTACAAAGGTTTGACCATGTCAACACATGTTCGGCATGCCATTTTACATCTAGACGTGGGCAAGGAAGGGCATGGAGAGCGTGTTTCCAACGAGGGAAATTCAAGATCCGTGTACTGATTCAAAGCGTTGGAATCCAGATTTGAATTCATACTTGTAATCTAGATTGACGCAAGTCGCATTTTCGTCATATTAAGGGATTTGTATGTTGTAAACCTCGTAATTCCCAGGAGCTGGGAACAACGTCAGAGGCCTGCGTCGAAGACAGCTGGGAATTAAACTACGAGATGAGATTATGGATATGCACAGGTCGTGTGCCTCTCACATAAAACTCAAAATCTCAAAGCAAAGGCCATGTTACGGAAGATAAAGATCATGTATTCTTACCAGATTAATGATAGATTAATAAGAAATATTGTGTTTGGTGTTGTATTTAATGGATTTTATTTATTTGTTTTTATTTATTTTTTAATTTGGTTTCGATTTTAGTGTTTTTATGTATTTTTAAAAGGATGGATGGTTTTTAAACTCTAAGCCCCACGCCCAAAACATCAATTCTTATGTGTTAGTAATCTTGGTTATAAAAAATACTTTTGGTTATAAAAAGGTTGGTGGTTTTTAAACTCGAAGCTCGGGTGTCCAAAACATTAATTCTTATAAGATCAAGTTGTTTGATCAACTCTTGAGCACATTTAGTATCCAGACGCCCATCCTATCAATTGACAAATCTATGAAAGCGAAATATCCGATAGATGGTAGTTGGTCCATAGGATGACTCATTACTGGATGACTCTTATCACGGAAGCCCCAAAGCACTGAGTTGTCACTATTGTTGATCTTGCAAAGTTTATCAACGATGGTCAGAGGTAGTTACGTTTTAAATGGAGGTCAAGTGACAACTCAAAGATGTGGTGATTAAAGAGCAGTGTTTGCGAGATTTTAGAGTGGATGTGGGTGATGATGAAGACCAATCAGACATATTTATTTATTGTTGTAATATGTTTTCCATGTAAGATTTAAGGGAGGGTGTTGGAAGTAATGCTTCCATGTCATGTGTAGTTGTCATTACGAATTACCACGAGCCATTCTAGAACTAGTTGTTTCCAATATATCATTGTAATATATGAATTGTAATTGTGATCTATTTGTATCAAAATCCATAATTGGTATCGTACCTGTGGTGATCAATAAATGTATCTCAGATTTGTATTTTGTGTAATAGCTCTCCGTTTTCTCCTCTACTTTTTTAACATCCTGAAAAACACCAATAGTGCAGCACGTGTTCGAACCTCGCTGACACTCACAAACATCTTTAAAAAATCCTGAAGGGATTAGAATGAATTTCAATAAAAACTAAGCTTTGCCCATATCAGATTAAATCTTGAAGAATCTTACGGAATTTCGAAATGAACCTTAATAAACATATATGATCAAAATAAAATAATTTCAAGTTCCAAGATAGCCCTTTCAAGCGGAGTGAATTTGAATGCAGTTGTATGATCTATAAGGAAACCGTTTCACGTAAAGTGAATTTAAAGAAATTCAAACTGAATCTCAAGATAAAATTATTTTTAAATTCCACCTACAACATTCTATAAACTAAAATTTAACAAATAAAATTCCAGCTGCATTTCTGAGAGAGACTTGAAATCAAAATTTATAATGAAATGGACCAAGACAAATGAAATCAAAGTCTAAAACGAAATCGGTCCCAAACGAATTTAATCTTTTGTAAAGAAAGATGGAAGCATCTGAACATTACACATACCAGTAAAGTGGAAGGACCTAAAACTACTCGGTGACCTGAAAGCCACAAAAGAAATACGCAATTATTGCAGCAGAGCACTGTGAATAAATGCACTGCATACACGATGAAGATAAGCTTTTTCATGTGACCTCCACTACTGTGAATGAGGGCGGTTGGCAGCTGATAAGAGAAACATAGAACAGAGCATGGCGGGGACCTTTAAACTTAGCTGATGAGAACTAAGTCCATGCGAGGGCGGTTGGCAGTTGATAAGAGAAACATAGAACAGAACATGGCGGGGACCTTTAAACTTAGCTGATGACAACTAAGTCAATACGATGAAGGGGAAGGGTCCAGTCCATGGACTGTCGAAGAGGACATGCAACTTATAAGTATCATGAATTTACACGGGGAAAGATGCAAAAGCTTTCTTGTTGGAGCACCTGGTCAGGCCAAGCATCATCTACACTTTTATCCTGCTCCATCTGATTTACACTTTTTCCCTTCAGCATCAAATTGATTGAACTAAAATTTTTTTTTTCCCTTTTTTCTTGACATATGTTTCATTACGTTAGTGTTGTTTTTTTAAAATCCATGTTAAGTATCATGATGTTTCACTACGTTAGTGTTGTTTTTTTTAAATCCATCCTAAGTATCATAATTGAAAGGTTGTGGCAAGAGTTAGCTTATTGAAATACACGAAAGGTGTCATGAATTGAGAGGTTGTGGCAAGAGTCCGTTTGAGTTAGTTTATTGAAATACACGAAAGATGTCATGAATTGAGAAGTTGTAGCAAGAGTCTGTTTATGGTGAACAAAACCTTGCGGGGACCTTAAACTTTGATGACGAGAACTAAGTCCATAATTTATTGAGTGTGGGGAGCATAAAATTTTCGGAGATATAAATATTTTTTTAAATATATTTCTTCAAATTTGATAAATTAAATGATTGGTATTTTTTTTATAAGTATTTAAAATAATAATCTGACTAGACTTTTATATTGTTTAAAATCTAAAATCATAAAATTAATTAATTGTAATTTTATTATTTAAATTAAAGGAATTAATATTTGACTTGAACATATAACTAATATTTGACTTGAACATATAACATGTAAGAAGATTCTTGACTATGGAAATTAGCTCTCAATTTATTATGGAGATTTTTAATCTATAAATAGGTTTTGTTCCAAGACATGACCCAATACCATGATTTACTAATAACATGGGTCCAAAAAATTAGAACTCCTATTTATAAGACACATGTTTATATGTCTTTTTTTTCAATTAAACAAATTAATTAAAAAGTGCCAAAGGGCATAACTACTTTTGAATTAGCCTTTGATTTGTGATTATTACTATGTGATAGATATACAAGAAAGAGACAGACAAGAACACAATTTATTGTGAGCTTCTAGTGCTTAGCAAATTACATTGATTCAGTTACTTGAAACTACATGAATAAATGGACTCAAAACCTCTAAAAATAGAAATGTGAATTTTAATTCATATATACATGATTAACACTTTCTAAATTACAACTCTAGCATGATTGCCAGATCCTAAATTTAGACTATTTATCAATTGCCTAGAACTACATGCTAACTGAATGTCACTTGAAGAAATAATCTCCAACACTAAAAATATTTTACACACCATCTATCTCATATTCATTAATAATTTAATTAAAATTATAAATTCTTATTCCAAAATAAACACACCTATCAATATAATTAATATCATTTATATAATTAAATAAATTAAATGACAAAAATATGTTTAACCAAATAAATTATATTAAAAAAAAAAAAATTCAAAAAACACACCCACTTATATAATTAAATATCAATTTATATTAATTTTAAAAATAAATTAAATCACAAAAATTTATTTAAGCAAATGATTATACAAAAGATTTAACATGCAAAATGTGCAACAACAAATCCTCACGTGAAAACCTCTCAACACCCTGACCTGAAACGATTCAAAATGTCGATTCTCCATTTAAATTTGGAATTCTCTGAAAAGCAACATATGGAGAGCTGCTTCTTGCTGCGTGTGCAGAGATTCAGAGGTTCACGATACAGGAAGGGACTGATTATTCGCCATGGTTTTGGCCAACCACTCCAACTATGAATTTTTAAAAGGTAATCAAATATTTAAATTTTATTTAATAGTTTATAATTTGCAAAGAGATGAGAGTGTAGGTAAACGTAGCCATTTCATTTCAAACTCTGTTTAACATATAAACAAAACCATACAATTTGATGTGAAACTAGAGGGTTTTCAAAATTATTTTAATTATTAATTATTTTATTTAAAATTAACATTAATAATTATAAAATATAAATTTTTATTTTTTATATAATTATCATTCTAAATATTATTAAATATTTTTTATTTTTAAATGATTGTTATTAAATATTAACCGATTACTTTAGATATTTAAAAAATTGGAATTAATAAATAAATAAATCTTATATTTAATTTTTATTAATTTAGATATTTAAATACAAATAACCGAAAAAACCAAAAGAAAAAAAAAAAAAAACACCAAGGCCACCTTTGCAGGTATTAACTTTTTTTCCATAGAATAATGAATATCTCTTAGATTCGTGCACTTAGACGATGTTGTAGGCGTGGGATAAGAAGCTTCTGGACATTTTTATTGGCGATTTCTAGCCTTTTATTTGTGAGTAAAGTCAAGATTTATCATTATGCTCCATTATACATCGTTGGGTCTACTCTGAGATCCATTATTTCATCGGGATGTCAATGACAAGGATTATGTGCATCGTGTACCGCCCAATATGCGTTCTGCAATCATTGGATAGATGAGGCAACTCTAATATTCCATGTTTGAAGTTATCTCACAGAACTACAAACAGATTGTAATATGTAAACTTAAGTCCTTTACTCTTGCCTGGGTTCTGATAAATCCGTTCAAGGTGGGATCCAAAGAAAAAACCGGAACCCTTACACTTACATCAACGATTGATAGGAAGGATCTGAGAAGTAGTATTGAATGCTTATAGAATTTGGAAAATTTAAAGAGCATTTCGCAATTCGAACAGTTAAGATCTTTAAATGTATTTCAACGCACAACATCAATTTATTTTCATTTATATGTTATAATGTCTGACATACATGGGTCTCCATTGTTTACTAAAGTTATTATTTGAATTAAAATATATTATATACAAAAATAATATATTATTTATTGAAGGATAAATAGTATTTAGTTAATAAATTTTTTTACAAATTTAAAAACTTATTTCTAACATCTTAAAAATTATATTAATTTGATTTATATTTTATATATACTTTTTTATCTTTATTATTAATTTAAAATGTTTTTTTTAGTTTATTAATATTAAAAACAATAGTTGCTTTTAGTAAGTTTTTTTTGGAAGTTTTTCCATTGGGTTTTTGAGGTCCATTTTTTTTAAAATCCAGGAGGAATCTATTGAAATCACAAGTTTTATGGGTAACCCTTTCACAATCGAAGTGTCTTATAGTTTTTAAGTGTTGATTGCATATAAAATTAAAAACCAGTTTAAATAACACAAATCAAAATTTCACCAGATTATGACACTAAAAATTTCAAAAAATCTGAAAAAAACGACTCATATTGTTTAAGTGTTAAATATCATTAAGCTAATAAATTTTCAGTGTTTTAAAATTAATATTAATTTAACTTACAAGTTGGCAGAGTTTTGGTTTTGTTACGAAGGTCCCATCTTATCAGCTACCGAAGCATATTTATATTGCAGCAATTTGTAAGCGACGAAAGCCACTTACCAGGAGGAAGGAATATTTCAAATTAAGAGCTTTCTACCCATTTCGGAATTTTTACTCGGAGAAAGGAATATTACAAATTAATGTTATTAAAAGCTTTCCACCAGTTTCAGAATTCTTACCAGGAGAAAGAAATATCACACATTAATGTTATTAAGATCTTTCCACCCATTTCAGAATTCTATTGCTTTCTGTTGATCCATAATCAAGTCCATTACCTGGAAAATCTTTGGATGTGCCACAAGTTGGTGTGGGTTCCTTAAGAACAACATAGTTTTAGCTAGAGCGTCCTCCCCCTACATTCTAACATTCAAGAGAATGTGCATTCCATAAGACATTTGCTCACGGTCGCTTGTGTTGTGAGATTAAATATGATTTGAAATTCCAATATGGCAAAAGCATTGAATCTAATCCAAATGTGAGATTGAATATGATTCGAAATTCCAATATGGCATCAATAAAATTGAATCTGATCCAAAATTCCAATATGCCATCTAAGAAATTTATTGTGATGCTCCATGTATGGATTGCAGAGTAATTTATTCCCCTCATCTGGTAAAGAAATGGATGTCAAGTATCCTTCATATTTAGCTCAGTAATCAACAACTCTATCTTTTGATGGCTTTAGCGATGGAGATCATTATCAATTCTACTATGCAACTATTATAACATGTTGAGGATGAAATTGACACCTTTGTAGTTAAATTAAAGAATTATAGTATGTTAAGGTTTAAGGTAGTTAATCATTTTCCTCGTCAATTCTCTCTTTCAATTGACGCTTGAACTGTTAAATGTGAATGAAATTATCTTTGATTTTGGGCATATTGATCTCTCTATTTAAAATTCCACACCTCCGTCATAGTTCTTCATGCTAGTTTGATTTTGCATCTTTGAAATTTTTCCCTCAGATCTGGTCATAGCAGATATAAACTTTCCTCTATTAAACTTTATAATACACAAAAAATTTATATATATATATCAAATATGATATGATTTAGGTATTTATAACATTACAATAAAAATTATATATATGAAAAATTGGAAAAAATAAAATTAATTTAAAACTATCCCAAATATATTGAGTATTAAATAAATTAAAATTTTTAAATGTAAATTTCTTCTAATATAATATAAAATTAGATAATAATAAAAAACAAATTATTAAAAAATTTGATCTCTCAATTTGTGTCAGATTATATATATATATACTAATATATATAAATTAACTAAAACTATTTATTATTGTAGTAAATAAAAATTGTGTATGTGTGACTAGGTGAACTAGCAACTACACCATATATATACTTTCTAGGTGTTTAACCAAACTCCTTCAAAGTTGGGGGATTGAAAATTTTTGGGATTTTAACATAGAATATAGGTATAACACTTCATTACCATATAGGGATTCCAATAAAATTGCCAAAACTAAATAGAATAAATAATTTAATTTAATATTAAATAAAATTAAATTTATCTAACAAATTTATGTCAATTATAAATAGTCAAAATATTAAAAAGTCTATTTCTAATTTTTATTTTTATTTGGAAATTTCATTTTTTTTTTTTAAAAAAAAAATTTTTTTGGGGGAAAAATAATTATATATCTATTAAAAAAAAACTATAATATGTTCTATATTATGTATATGCATTGTACCTATCTTTAAGAGTGGGAATAAAAACATTCCCTCTAATTATCTAACCATTATGATCAGCTCAATTTTACCTAAGTTGTAAAGAGTTGTTTTGCAATATAAGATTAACCTATGGCTAGAAATCCATGATAAATAGTTAATGGCTAAGCTAGCTTTTAGAGATATCATTCAATTATGAATCACCTTCTTATTCTGAATGTCAATGGATCTGAGTATGATGATAATAAAACTGATTTACTTTGCTATTCAATTGACTTTAAAAAGAAATTGACACTGCTCCGAGGAAGCCTATAGAAAAGGTTAGAGGAGACAATAGTTCCTCTGGATCTTAGTGACATTGTGAGAAGGTTGTATGAGAACATTATTTCCAAGCTTAGGATCAAAGAAAGTTGGTCAAAAGCAGCAAGGGTGTCTTTTGTCCCCTCCCATTTTTGGTAATACATTGATAAGCTAGAAGAGTGTTTGGAAGAGGAAAATTGTGTTTATCCCATGTTCACAAGTATATTCATTACTTTTCTAGTTTATGATGATGATATTGTTCTTATACAAGATGAAAATTGAAGAAGATTGGTAATAAAGAATGAAGAAAACCGTACCATAGAGCATAGAAGACGAAGTTAAAGAGCATCAAAGGAATATATCATAGAATATAGAAATGAGACTAAGGTCAAGAGTGAATTGAATATTATATATTGTCACAAGTACTCGTTAAGGAGGAGTATCAAAGATTGACATGATACTTGCAAATAAATATTATTGTATAAATTATAAGATGGCTCATAATGATGTGCATCGACCATATAAGTAAAGAGGAATTATAGATGAAGAGAAATAAGATTTGTTAGGTATAACTATTAGTTGAGAGATCTAAAGAGAGATTAATGTAGATTATGTTATGCATATGGTTGTTATTATCACTTATTGTTATATAAAAAGACCACAATGAGTTATTTAATAAAATTTCCCTTTTAAGTACTTTTTACTATAAACCTTCTTTAAGTGTTTTTTACTGTAAACCTTCTATATCCCTTGCTTCATATTTATTTCTATATATTTGTTAGGGCTATTGAAGCAAATAGTACACATTAACAAAAAGACAAAATTCCGAAATACAAAAAATATTGACCCAATAATAAACTAAGAAAAATATTAAAAAAATAATACCATTACCCAAACACCATTAATAACTTTCCAGTCATAACCAAATTGAACCATTAATTGCAACATGATGTGAACAACAGTGTATCTCCAGTTATGTTAAATGAAGGTCAGTGATATCTACCCCTCTATCTAGTAGGGTGTCAATGATGGTACACCCTCTCTCCCCACTCACCATGCTGGTCACCCGGTGAAATTTCCACTTAAATTAATATAATTTTATAAATAATGGTTAAATTAAAAATGTTAAAAATTTCAACTTAAAATATATAATTTTATAAAAATAATGTTAAATTAAAAATGTTAGAAAATATAAATTTTTTGAAAGAGAAGTATTTTTTTTTAAGATAGTTGTTTTAACTATTTTCTTTAAAATAATGTAATTTATTTTAACAAAATTATAATCCTGTTTTAATCCTAATAAATTTTATATTTATATTACCACCCCGCTCCCCTGGACCCCGTTTTATCCTAATAAATTTATTTATTATTTAAAATAAATTCGGATTTCTTCCCAGAACTTTGTCACGGTGTGAAGTTAACATTCTCATTCTTATAAACTTAAAACATAAATCTTCAAATGATTTCTTGCCGGAACTTTATCACGGTGTGAAGTTAACATTCTCATTCTTGTAAACGTAAAAAAATGAAAATACCGCGATGCCATTGAAGTGAATAGTGAAAGCAGCCATGTAGTAATATGAATGCCTACTCTGTAATTTTTTTTCCTCCCAAATTTTCTTTTGCCTTTTATTTCCATGTTTTGAACATGAACTTGTACGTATTACATCAGTTTTGATAATTAGATATTTATATGTGAGGTATCTTGACCACTAATTATGATAATTCTGATCTCCGTGTGGCACCACGATGCATGTCAATGTGATGCCTCCAGCCATAGTAAGGTTGGGTAAATATGCTTTTTTAAATGTTAAAACCCGAGCAGTCAATATGAAAGTTACAGGTAGAGAAGCCCAAGCACTCAATATGAAAGTTACAGGTAGGGAAACCCAAGCAGTCAATATGGAAGTTCCAGGTAGACACTACGTAATTTCTTGCGACAACAAACGACATAATCCATATTTCCATGCAAAAGACAATAAATCATTTTCTTTTGACAAACGAGCATATTTATTTGTACTTTGCAAAGTCTCTACATGAGCGAAAGTACGATTACCAACGGGCATAAACATATTTTTAAGCATGCCAGGGCTTTGTAATATAAGTACGCATTATTATATTACGATGCAAACCATATTATAATGCAAACGACGCAACTATTTTGGCAAACCTAAAAGGTTTTTTCTGTTTCCCTTCCTCTTTGAATTTAGTATCCACCACCAGGAGCTCCTCCATTACTGCCACCATTTCCAGCGCCGTAACCGGAACCAGAGCCAGAACCGTAGCCCGAGCCAGCACCGGAGCCGCTTCCGTAGCCACTGCCGCTACCAGAACCACTTCCGTAGCCTGAACCAGAGCCACTGCCATAGCCACTGCCCGAGCCAGAGCCCGCCCCGTATCCGTTGCCGTTGCCCGCTCCCTTACCATTCCCGGAGCCCGCCCCATAGCCGCTTCCTGAACCTTGACCTTGGCCACTTCCGTTGCCTGCCCCTGATCCAGCGTAAGAGCCGGCCCCCGAAGCAGCGCCTGAACCGGATCCTGAGCCAGAGCCAGAACCTGAGCCTGAGCCAGATCCTGACGCCGAACCAGAACCACTCGCGCTCCCACTACCGCTGGAGCCGCCCAAGCCCAGGCCCGCGCCGACACCTACGCCGAGACCCAAACCTCCACCAAGGTCCAAGCCCAGGTTGCTTCGTGCTACGCGGCTCTCAACGATAGCAGAAGAAAACACAAGTCCGGCCATGGCCGCGAAAAGGAAGAGTTTGTGGATCGACATTGCTTACCAAATCCACACTGCCCCTTACCTTATCTTATAAAGTGTTTGCCAGTGCACACCACTTAGTAAAATCAAGATGGAACTGATAGACTCTAGTATGTGAAACATGGAATGAGCAATAGGCTTTTATAGAGTTAGAGGGATCCTCAAATAAATCACTGTCATACGTGTCAACTGCGTATGTGCTTTGGAGGCCTGCACTAACCGATAGTGGGGCGTGACTAATACATACACTGAAGTAGAGACTGAATAAGCCTACATGCAAGGTGGTGGGACTCTGAAAAAGTGAAGGAGATGAGAAGAAGGAAGTTGTGTATTTAGTGCGGCAGAGCATTGTCTCTTCATGTGGGCCACGTTCCAACCGTGCATACAAACTTATTTGCCACTGTACTGTTATGCTGCTCCTATCAATGGCGACACAGAACTTGCTTGTTTTAATATATTTCAATAAGCTACAATGGGTGTCTCTCGGGATTTCGTAACCTGCACTTCACACGATGTTGTAGGCGTGCAATAAGTACCTTCTGGTCCTTTCCAATGGCGACTCCTGGCCATATATTTGTGATTAGAGTCAAGATTTATCAGTATAATCCATCATGGGTGGAGGTACTCTGTGATCCATTATTTTTGAGGGATGAAATGACAAAGGATCATGTGCATTGTGCACCGCTCAATGTGCGTTCTGCAATTATTGGAAAGATGAGACCACTCTAATATTCTATGTTTGAAGTTATCGCACAGAGCTACAAAGAGATTGTAATACGTTAACTTTAAATTTACCAATGTCCTACAAAAGTTTGAGTCCTTTTACTCGTTTATGGGGGTTCGGATGAATCCGTGTAATGTAGGATGCAAGGAAGAAACCGGAACAGGAACCCTTACTTAATGGCACTTACAACAATTTGGGATAAGATTTGCTTTGACAAGTGATGAGAAGGATCTGAAAAGTAGCAGCATTGAATGTTTACAGAATTTGGAAAATATGAAGAGGGTTTCGCAACTCGAACAATCATAATCTTTTAAGTGATTATACCACGGAGCATAACTTTATGTGTGTTTAAATATTACGGCTGATATACAAGGATCTCAATTATTTATTATTATTTTATTTATTATTAATTAATTTATTTGATCAAATTTAACATATTTGTTTAAAATTTTTAATATTATTTTTAAAAATAAATTTATTAAATATTTAATCTAATAAATATTTCTTTAATATTTTTAAATTTATAATAATTTCGAATTAAAATTTAGAATGAATTTAGTATTTTTTTTATAGTTTTGGTTTTATTACAGCTTATTATAACAATATGCTATCCAATTGGCAAGTAAGGAATGTGTCTTATACACGAATATGGTAGTAAGAGTTTTAACCCACTCCATAATTCCATTGTTATTGATCAACTTTTACTCACATCCATCACTTAGAACATTTTTGGGCATTTTTCAGTCATGTCTAGGCTGAATGTACCACAAATTCGTGTAGGTTCTTTAATAACAACATAGTTTCACCCTACATTCTAGCATTAATGAGAATGTATGCTCCATGTGATGTTTGGTCATGGATGTATCAGTTGGCTTCTGTCTAGAGATTTAATATGATTACCAACTCCAATATGGCACATATAAGATTGAATCTGATCTGAAATTTCAATATGGCACCTAAGACATTCATTTTGGATTTCCATTATTGATTGTTTGGTTTGGGGTTTATTCTCTCATTAATTTCCCAGATGGTACCATGGTGGTAGAATACTTCATTCATCCCATATTACAATGAAATGGACCTTCAAGGAGGTACCCTTCACGTTAGCTTAGTGATCAATTGTGCTCGCCATGGATGACTTTAGTGATGAAGATCCTTATCAACTATAACAAGAAACTACAACATGTCGAGGATGAAATTGATAGCTTATGCAACCAAATTGAGGAATTGCAATATGTTATGGCTTAGGGTAATAAATCATCTTCCTTCTCTTCAATTCACTCTTTGAATTGACTCCTGGATGTTAAATAAAGAGGGGTTAGATAGAAATTACACATAACACTAATGAAGTTGTGATATCTTTATGGATCACAATAGTTACACATATATAAGACATAAATCTCTCACTTCCACACTTCTAGATCATGACTGGAACTCATACATAGGAAACAACAACTTCTAGAATGATGCTCGGGAACTCTCAATGATAACTCATGACAATACATGAGAGCATTACTTCCAATACCCTCCCTTAATGCTTACATGGAAAATATTGAAAACACATATTACAACAACAAGGGAAATCTATATCCGAATGGTCTTCATCAAAACTCACATCCACTTTGGAGTCTCACAAACACCGCTCCTTCACCACCACATATTCCAGTGGTCACTTGAACTCCATTTAAAATGTAACTGCATTTGATCATCATTGATGAGCATTCCAAGATCAACAATATTGACACATCGGTTTGTCGAGGCTTTCACGATAAGAGTTTTCAAGTAATGAACCATCATATGGACCAATTACCATCTATCAGATATTTCTCTTTTGGCTATCCGCTAGTTGCTAGGATGGACGTCTGGATACTAAATGTGTTCAAAAGTTGATCAAACAATTTGGCCTTACTAACACACAAGAATTGATGTTTTGGACACCATGACTTCCAGTTTAAGAGCGACCAACCCTTTTTATAACCAGAATTGAAAGAAATAAGAAACTACTTCAACTCACACCACAAACATACAACATGATTTCACACACAAATTACACTCTCTTCTCAACAAACTAAGAAGCTGGAATCATTAAAGATCTATCACACAACTTATAAAATAGTGAAAGTGAACCCTCATTACAATGATCCACAAACACACCCATTGGATAGGATCTAGCTCAGTTGAGATATGAGACAAATTCTATGGGTAAATTGTGTTGTTTGTTGGCCATGTTTGTAGGCCAAGGCCTTGAAAGCATAACACCATTGCTTTTCATCGTAATATGGGGCCTTCCACACATTCATTATAGGAGAATAATCCACCCATGAGAACTTCAGGCTATAGGGCTTGCTATTTGGGTGTGTATAATTGAGGACCTCTCGTGAGCATAAGAAACATAGAAAACATGAATTCAAGGGGACACAACTCACATCTAGTATTTGAGACCCAACTCTTTGCTGTCATGGTATTCTGAGCAACACTACCAAGCTAGTTATCGGTAACTAAAAGTTCCTAGGCATTGATGGGTTTATGCAGGGAATCCGCCATGCAGAGCAGAGGGACCAACAGTTTCGCCACAGGTAGAATTTTTCCTGGATGATCAATTGTGAAAACAAGAACAAGTTGCACTTTAATTATATTTGAAGAGGGTATGAGAGCATGAATGCTACACAGGAAAATTGTACAGCAATTAATCCCACCCAAAATCCGACGAAACACAAGTCTGGATAGAACCGCATAACAAGGAGTGCAAGAATTCTGATGATGTAGAACAAGCTCAGGTTCGTGTTTCCATCTAGGGTAGGCCAAGCACTCCATCTCAAAACACCGAACCTTTTTGTTTGTGACAATTACCCAATTTGCAAAGCCCTAAAATGGGTAACGTTGGTGATGTGAACATTAAAAGGTTAGGGTCTTGTATGAACAATCTGACCCATCTATAATGTATGTTGAATGTGAATCTCATGGCCACGATTCCCAGTACTAAAGAAGAGGTTAGTACAACTATCCTTGCATGGTGGGCTTTGGTAGGCTTGCTGGCTCTAGTAGTGCTAGGAGCTGCAAAGAACAAACATACCTATATATGTATCTACACACGAAATATTTAGGGACACATCTAAACTACCACTAATATAATAAATTATTTTCACAATTCTCACATCTTGGCTTTCCCAAAAGGGAAACAAGCCAGAACTGGCTATGATACTATGTTAAAATAGAGAGAGATCAAATAAAAATTTCACACAACACCAAACACACCGTGATAAGTTTACTGATCACAATAGTTACACATATAGGACATAAATATCTGACTTCCAAACTTCTATATCATGACTACAACTCATATGGAGCAAAAAACAACTTCTAGATTGAGGCTTGGAAACTCTTAATGATAAACAACTCATGGAAGTATTACTTCCAATATTGAATTCCCACATTTGAATCAAATTGCCCTAGGTTTTACACATATTGATCTCTATCTCTCTATGATTTCACTCCCATTCCAAGATACTTTTTCATGCTATTTTCTTTTTTCAATTCCCATAATCCTTTTTAGAGTATATAGTACAAGATACCCTAAGCAAGGTGTAATTGGTTAGTACTATACATCTTTATAATTCTGTGTAGCATTTAGAAACACTCTTTTAAAATTTGAAATGCCCCTAAAGTAGGGTTTTTATTAATAAAATGGTCCCCACACACACACAGATATAACTTCAAAATTTGATGCATTACATGAGGTAGGTGTTGGCTTATAACATTACATTAAAAAGTAAAAAATAAATAACTATATATATTTGTGAGATCATTTAAAAAAAAGTTTAACTTAAAACCATCTCAAACCTATCGACCATTTAGAAGAATAAAATTTTTCAATATGTAGATTCCTTAATACATGATATGAATCAAATGATTAAAAAGTAAAAAATTTGATCACTCTCAAACATTATATATTTGGGTTCAAGAAGGATATAGACTAATTATGTCACGGTACTTTGAGTTTGTGGGCCACCAATATCCACCTGGATCACTAGAAGAGGTAGGTTGGTTTTTTTGCATGCTCACAAGTATATTTATAACTCTTCTTATTTATGATAATTATATTTTTCTTTTAGATAAGGATTCATTATAATATTGAAAAGAAACTAGGAATCCTTCAAGTTTTTAATCCTAAGATGGATATTACTATTAATATTGACAAAAAAGAAGTCATTATAATTGAACCCAGAAAAATCACATATGATATTTTCATATATGACAAAAAAAACATGGAATAAGTTTGTCATACAAATATCTAGGAATTGATATCCATCACAAGCTTGAGTTGACTTATAGCATTAAGATAAATATAAATGGAGGATGGAAAGCTTATTATGGCCTTAAAAAATTATTGTAAGTCAACATATTTTTTGATATGGGATAAAAGTACATTCCTCTTTGAGACCCTTATCACCCTTATTATGTTATATGGATTTGAGGTACGAGATTGAAATATCTCTATAGTGTCATGGAGGAGGATAAAAAAATACAAAAAAACTTTTCAACATATAATCTCAGGATTGGCAAAAATACACCCTACCATATGTTCCTCATAAAATCAGTAATTTCCCCCATTGAAATCATGACTATGATTAGGTATCTGATGTATACGAAGAGGATAAACAACATGGAAGACAAGAGGTTTTCTAAAATTGCTTCTAACTCCAACCAACACCACCACCTTCAGCTCAAGTAGGGATGGCATAAGGATGCTCACTCTTGGCTAGATCATTTGGGATAAAGGAGAAGATCATTATGTAGAATAAATATATTATTACATCAAAGTTTAAATATAAATTGTGGGATGAGGAGGAGTTAGAGGGGGAAATGAAGCTAAGATACTATGAGGAGGTGATCAAAACCAAATCTTCAAAATAAAAAGTGTTTATTCATCTTGGCCACTATTAAGAAGAAAATAAACAGTGCTAAAGTAAGAAAAAACTCTCATGAGTTCCATAATGTAATTCAAAGCTGGTCAATTCTCAAAACACCATGGGTTGAAAGAGTTTTTGGTCTATGTGACATATTGAGAGTTGAATATGAAAAGCACTTTCTCTTAGATTGTCAGTCTTATACTCACATGATTTCTAATTTTCAAATATTTGTCACACGACTAACCTTCTTGAAATTTTAACTCAACGTAACTCTTTTGATCTTGGAGCACTTATCTTAATTCCTTTTGAGCATATACATAAAAATATAAAGAATTCCAAGTAAGTTATTCCCTTTTAGGCCATATAGACCATTTCAGTCTTAGTGGATGTTAGTCATCACCATCATCATATTTAATTTAAAATGAATGGTTGACTTACTATCTTATAATAATTTTTCATATTTTTTGGGGATGGTAGGTGAGGAATCTATTTATAATTACAAGGGGACACAATTTTTATTCTTATATATGCAAGCTCAAAGTAGAGACCAATAATATATGAAAACCATATACTTTAATGCAAAGACTAAAACTTGCATGAGCTATTAATGACTCAATATAACAATGATAAGATACATGGTAGTAATCAGTTCTCTTATCTTGAACCTAGAATCGCAAGGCTATCATTTTAACTCTATTTTCAACATAATTCAATAGGGAAAGGACAATGTGTCCCCAATTTCTTGTTATCACATCCTAAGGCACCAATACTATGATTCAAATGGGTTAGAAATTAAAAGGAACATGGTGGCCATTTTAATCAACTTCAAGGAGCATGTTTGGCCTATGTCATGATCACCACTCAAAATTAACCCCATGCCAAAACATGAGTTAGCACAAGAATTAACACATGGACATTCATTATGCCTTCAATTGGAGATGATCGATAAGACATGTTAGAGATGAACATTAGTTGAGATATGCATGAAGAGATTATTGTGGAGATAGTTATTCATATGGTTGAATTAAGCATATTTTAACGATATGGCTATTACGGCCACCTACTATTATATAAATAGAGCAATTGTACAATAGAAATTCACATAGTCAGGATTTGTTTAATAGAATTTCCTATTTGGAGGTTTCTTGACTCTATGTCCCCTCCTTCATATCCATTATATATTTGTTGTATCATATTTAATTTAATAATTTGGATGAGAGAAATAATTTATTTATGAGCATATTTGAAAAATGACGTTTTTAGAAAAATTTTCTAAATTGAGCACATATTAAATGCATGTTCACTGCCACAAAATGGGTGGATTTGATGCTAAATTTTTCAAAATAAAGTATACATACATAAATTTGTGGACAAAAAATGGCTGATCCAAAAGAGGATATAGAGAGGCGTATGATACTTAGGAAAGCATATTTGTTAGATTCCTTTAAGTTGGTTGTGAAAGTGTCTATCCCTCATGCTTTATTTCTAGACATATCCATGGTTGTTGCCTCCACTTCCTATGAATTTATTTCCTCGTTTTTGTAGTGTTTTTGGAGCAGCACAACTGTACCAAAAGACACCCCCCTTAGCAGTGGATTGTCACCCGCAAAGGATCACAGTCAAAATTGGTGTCGTTAGTGGACATAATTAAATAAACACAACATTGTAAATAGTGGGAACAATGTGTACATAAACATAAACTTAAACAAAGAGGTGCATGAACAACAAAAATGCTCAAATGGAGCAAACACATCAATAATATATGGAAAAATATCCCTTTATTTAGTTTTGGTGGTAGACGTTGAATAGAATTAGAATCTCAGACACTTGAAGAGAATTCTTTGAGCTAGGGAGCTCAAAAATCATTAGCAAGGGGGATCCTTTAAATTAATATCTTTGCAAGTTTCTCCTCTCTCTCAACGAAGTGTGAAGACTCTCTAAAGGGTGGATTCCTCTTCACTCAATAAGATGTTGGGTTTCTTAGAAGCAATTCAGTCGACATGTTAGTGCTCTTCACTTCCTTGGTTTCAGCAATGTAATGGTGGTTTTCTCAAACAACAATTTGGACATCATAACAATGTCTTCTCATTTTACCTTTCCCATGGCCTATTTATATAGAGTTTTCTGAATCCATCTTCCCTCTCTTCGTATATGTATGATAAAGACAGATGAGTAGGACAAGAGGATTCCATTGAGGGTTTCACTTCTCCAAGGGGACTCAAACTGAGATATACTAGGCCGATCTCATATCAAAAAATTGGCTCCAAGTGTGTAGAGTGGTCCAAGTCTGCTGAGTCATCTTTTATGCAACTGCACGACTTTTTGAGGATATGCCGCAAGCATGCATTTATTGAAGAAATATGCACATGAACTAATTGATTTCCTTTATAAAATTTGTACCTTAGGATAAAATTTGATTTTTTAATCCTCATAATGTATTCAGCTGGAAAAATGTCCACCTATGCATTTTGCTAGACACTTTTAATGTCTTTTGGATTGTATTAGTAGGTGTACGATTTTTCGGTGTTAACAGTTGCCCTTAGATGTATGATGTTAGGAGAAAACATATAGGTGAAATACATCATGGTTTCATTTCCTTTGGAGAGTTTGATTAACTTTTTGAGAGAGAGGATAGCTTGTTTCAGAGATGAATAGAGAAAAATCCCTTGACTCAATATGAATGATACCCATGCTTTGGTGAAAAAACTACAATAATGGTGTGTCTATATGAGGCGGGCATGTCCCATGCTTGTTATTACGACTAATAAGAACTGATTACAATCGGAAAACAACTGAATTTTTTTCCACTCAACATGGTTGTTGTTGACATGCTGATAGTTGATGGTGAAAAATTGCTAACACCCTCAAGGGCACTTCTGGTCAAATAGGCAAAATATTGTTTTCCTATGCATATCTTGGTGAAGTACTTTATTGATGGGTGTTGTGGTATGAACACATATTTGGTGGTAGGTACCTCCCCCACATCACAATATAAGTATTGTTGAATCGGGTGCTTAGTGATGTGGGGGTCTTCGACTATGTGAATGAGCTCCAACAGTAACTAAGTACAACACCACCTTGACATGAATGATTGAGTTGATGTCGAATGTCAAGGGGGCCAATGACATCACTGGGAAATAATGGTTCCTAATGTGCCACCTGAGGATATCCCTATTAAGGGAGGGAGTATCCAAGGTACTACCTCTTTCCTAGAATATATTTTTTGAAGTCGACAGGAAAGGGGTGTCACTTGCCTGACATGGTGAGATGGGAAATCAATGTGAGATATCAAAAAATTGTAATAACTTGGGTCAGATAGTCATGATAGTGAGAGATATCGATATTGGAGGATATATATAACTATTCTGAGATCAAATCTTGATATACAAATGGTGGTGTTAAAAAACATGCTTCTTGATGATCTTAGAGTCTGTCGGATTTCCAGGATGGGTGTAAGTGTTTTTAACAGAAATGAAAAAAGGGGGTGATTTTCTGATGAGATATGACCAAAGGTGATTAGATATTGAAGGCATGCAAGGACCATGAATTGAAAAAATCAAATGTGAATGTGAGATTTTTTTTTTTTTTTGAAAAAAGCTTTGTATTCTTGTCAAAAGAATAGGGGTTGGTTTGGATGTACAACCACAGAGATGGGTGCCCCAATATGATAGTAACCTATGTGAAGGTGTAATGTATCTACTGAGGGTGGGAGCCCCATTGGTTGGTCTCCATGTAGGGTGGGTGGGTGAAGTGGTAAAAATGGGCTATGTGATGTGGATGAATGATAGGCCAAATGTAGGACATGAAGGTGCATCCATTAGTATTCTAAGAGGGCACGCGAAAATGGGGTAAATGCATAGTGAATGCAGCATATTGAGGCTAAGATTTCCGATATCCATGTGAGATGGTTCCCTAGATAGAGTGAGTGGTCATGGCTTCTTTGTGTGAAGAAGGATCTAGAATGATGGAGGGCGCCATGGAGGGGGGTTTTTTTATAGACCAACGTGAATGTTTATCATGTACAAGTGTGAGATGGTAACAAACATGGTCGAGATGTTGGACCTTATGGAATATTTCGGAGAAATGATGTCAGGATATGCAAAGCTTTTTAGGGGAAAGCCTATCATGTTGAGTGAGAATGATACCTACTCTCTTTTCTCTTGTCGAGGTGTTGGTTGAGGCTGATCATGTGTGATGTTCCTGTAATGGATACAACCAAAAACTGAAGTGAAATAATCATTTAAGACATACATATATAATAAATGTTATGGACCTAGAGAGCTAGAGAAGAATGGAGGCTTCCATGATGAAGATGCTGTGGGATTGATCTCCGTGTCTCTTTCAGTTTTGTCAACGCAGATCCCAACCTTCTATAATGTACCCGAAGAGATGGAAAAAAGGGTAATAGATAGGGACATGGGCTCTAAATATCAATCATTTGTATTTTTGAGTTATGGAGGTCAGACAACTTTCCTGGAGCATTTCATGTCGTTGCGGTTAGCCTCTGCACTCGGGATTCACATCGGCAGATACAGGTAAGAGACTGAGCCCTAACCTTAGTGATTTCAGTCTATTAGGTTAGCTAGGTCGTAGAGGTGTCCTTTGTATGACCTTTTTAAGGTCAATATCGAGGACCGTGGGGGTGACTCTCCTTGAGCTGCATAGTTGTCACACAAAATAGGAGTTATGTGCAAAGACCACACATGAAATGGGTACTCAAACATGCGTTGTATGCATCTAAGTCACGGGTTTGCACGACTTTCCCTACCAGGGCTCGTCGTGACTTTCCCAAGCATTTTCTTGCTAGGTGCGCATCAGTATGGGTTACAAGCACACTCATCATGCACTGTTCTAGAGAACAAGCGTGCACACTGTGTGCCTACTTATGAAACAGTGGCACGATCAAGAAAAAATTGGTTTTTCCCCATTTTGATTTTTTGAGGACCGAAGGGGTTCTATTTTTTTACTTGTGGCATCCTTGGTGGTATGATGATCTAGAGAGAGCGAGACATGGATATTCTCTGGAATGTTGTGTTGTAGGATTATGGTTCGAGGCATCAACTAGTGTAGTGGGGGTTGCTGAGTTTGTTCAAAACCCATTGATGAGGTCACAGGACAGGTTCCTGTGATATTTGGTTAGTTTTTGGGATGTAGATCGTCAGGTGATGGTTACCCACCATACAAACTTCCCTATATTGGAATATATTAACATCTACTTTGTTACCAGCTTGATGTCGTGAGGGGAGGTTCTACCATATCCTCTTCTGGGAGGTGATGCTGATATGAGGGTTTGGGTTAATGGGCACTTTGATGTTGACCCTATTTCATATGGCTACATGAGGATTGCAGTGGTGGAGGATCTAGTCGAGGGAGCAGCACTAGCTGTGATTGTTAGACTAGTGGGGTCGGCATCCCTCAACTAGTGTTTGGGGCCGCATATTTTGGTTTTGTAGCAACTTCAAGTAGGGGCATTCTTTGATTGGGTACGACTAGTGTGGAAAGGGATGATGTCGCAACCTACCCGATTTCAATGTTTGACGCTAAAGAGTTTTGGTTACAAGAGTGTGTTTTGCAGCATACTCTACAAGAGGGTGGTTATGCTCTTCCTTGTTATTGCACTATCAATAAGGCCTCCTCGAGACCCTCGCATGCATCATTTGGGACGGGTGATGTTGCATGAGGGAGCAGGAGAGATGGGTCGGTACTGGACCGATGTGGTACAACATTGGTTCGAGTCCAACCCCCAGTTGATAATTGACTACCCATACTGTGGGGTTGACTTCTAGGTAGATCCGAAGATGGGGCTTCCTCTAGATGCTACCTAGGGACCATCAGGTATATGCTTGTTACTTCTATATTTGATACATATGTTTATATTCATGTATTTATCATTTACAATGATATTGACACTATGCATTTTTTACTTGCAAATGCGAGGCTGTGGGGATGTCCATTGGCCTTTCTGGTTGGCCGTGATCTGAGACACATGGGAGTTGCAAGGGACGTGCTTGTTCCTCAGAGATGCTAGGTATCGAGGCCATTGCCTGCTCCTTCGGATGACTTAGAGCGACCGGCATAACGAACTCAACTAGAGATGGGTGGACCCTCTAGCGAGGGGGAAATGGATACAAAGAGACTAGTCATGGGAGATGAGGAGGATGAGGCGTGACGAGATGTTACTATGGTGGTGTTACAGCAGTACCGTGACTCTAAGAGATGAGCAGAGAGCTTGATCGAAGGTGTTCCATTTGAGGGATGGGATCGCCTTTTAGAGGTTGTGGTTGAGACGACGATCTCCCAAGAACAGGAGGATGAGATGAGTTTGTGCTGTATTGGTATGAAAACTATTAGAGTAGGTCCCATATTGGTTGTCGATGTGCAAATGGTACCACCAGGGCCCTAGGGAGATTCACTATGTATTTTTATTTTTTAGTCAAGATGATGTATGCACTAGGGCAAGCACCCATTTATGAGGATGCTCCGATGTATTTTTGGTGACTTATCCTTCCTGGTCATGGGTCAGTGATTTTTGTATTCATATATATCTTTTAATGTATATACAAGGATATTTTTTCTGTCTCTCATGATGTGATTATGTGATCATCATAAACAATAATTCATTGTACATACATGCTTACTCTAACATTTTATGGATGAAATATTTTTAGGTAGAGACCATTGATGAGATTTTTTAGGCAAGTCCCGTCATGTTCGGATAGTATGTATTGCCCCTTGTGGAGGCAATCCTTGATGATGTATGGGCCCTTCCAAAGGGTTTCAAACTTTCTAGGTCCCCTGGCTTCTTGGGCAACATTGTAGCAAAGGAGTAACTCTCCCTTGGTGAATGTCTGAAGGGTGATATTGTGGTCAAATGAGGCCTTGATCCTCTTCTTGTGGCCTTTGTTGATTTCAAGGGATTCTCATCGACGTTCATCGACAAGTTCTAGCTTGACTAATCTTTGTTCTAATGGTTTGGTGTATTCTAGAAGCTTGATAGTTGAGTGTAGCGTGGTAATTTCACACTCAATAGGGGAAACTGCTTCTATACCATATACACATTGGAAGGGTGTGAATCTTGTGGATGCGTTTATGGAGGTGCGGTATGCCCACAGGGGTGAGAACACCATGTGGTTCCAGTTAGTTTTTTGAGTGTTTACCATACGTTGTAACATGGTTTTTAGGACTTTGTTAATGGATTCCACTTGCCTATTGGATTGGGGGTAGTACGGAGATGCAAACTTGTGAGAGAAACCAAGGTACTAGCACAGTTCTTGAAATATTTCATTTTTGAAATTTCTACCATGGTTTGACACCAATTCATTGGGAACACCGAACTACGTTATCACATGGTTAAAGAAAAATTGTGAAGCAATTTCAATAGTGTTATTATATGTGGGCATTGCTTCTACCCATTTGGTAAAGTAGTCCACAACTACTACAATGTAGTTGTGGTTGCCAAACGATGGGGGCTTACAAGTCATAAAGTCAATGCCCCATTTGTAGAATGGGTTGGACACTATAACTAGATGTAAGAGGGTAGGTGGCACACATGCCTTATGAGTGTATTTTTGGCATCGATCACATATTTTTACTGCTCGTATACAATCATGGAAGAGGGTGCGCCAGAAATAACTAGCGCAAAGGATCTTTTGGGTGGTGGCCATCCCAGATAGGTGTCTACCACTTGCCCCACTATGATAATCATTTAAGGTTTGTTCAGCTTATTGATGATTGAGACATCAACGTAGGATGGTGTCAATGCCTTACCAATAGAGGACATCTCCTAATAGGAGGTAACAAGGGGCTTGTTGGCATATGTGTCTTCAATCGTTGCATGTAAGCTGAGGTTTGAAATTTTGAGCTCGTAAAAAGAGAAGGATATCATTGTACCAGGGGTCATCCATGGACACCAAAAATAGATGTTCATAGGGAAGGGCCTCGTTAATGTGAGATCCCTGATTATCTTTTGGGAGATCTGTGATGAATTCAACCAATATGAGTGATTTTTTCTCTTGGAGGTGGTAAACTAAAGGCCAAACTCTTGTAGAATAACCACCCATTGAGCATATTTGTGGCTCATCATATGATGAGTCAATAGGTATCATATGGGGTTGATGGTTGTTACCACCGTAATGGTCCTAAGGGTGATGTAATGTCAAATTTTTTGTAGATCATGTACAAGGGCTAGGGTTAATTTTTCTTCGGGCTCATAATTCAATGCAGGCCTGGATAGATTCTTTCTTACATAATAAATTATCTGTTCCTTGTTTTCTGCTCCATCTTGGACTAATAACCCAGCTATGGCTCTTTCCAAGGCTCAGAAGTATAGGGTATAACCTTTGTTGTTGTCAACGGGGCTAATCAAAGGTGCCTTGGATAAGGTATATTTAAAAGTGTTGAATGATTTTTGAGCTTCATCATCCCTTTGGAAAGGGATGTCTTTATGAAGGAGATGTGGGAATCCTTACGCACAAGTAGCATAATCTAGTACAAAGCGATGTAAGATATTGGTTTTACCATGTAAGCTTTAAGAATTGCTTTAAATTTTTTGGTGGAGGCAATTCTTTGATGGCCTAGACTTTTAGGGGGGTCTACTCTAACGCCTTGCCAAGAAATAATGAATCCTAGAAGTCTTCTAGCATTGACACAAAACACACACTTGAGAGCATTCAAGCATAGGTTATATTGGTGACATCTTTGGAGCACCAGGAAGGGGTGTTCTAGATGGTTGGTGCAGTTCTTGGACTATACCATGAGATGATCTAGATATGCGAGGATGAGATGAGCTAGGTCATGGAAGATGTATTTCATGGCCCGCTGGAAAGTGGAACTAGCGTTTTTAAGACCAAAGGGCATGAATTGGTATGTGAATGTCCCCAAAGGGGTAGTGAATGTTGTTTTTTACTGATCTATATGACATATTTGAATTTGGTTGTACCCACAGAACCCATCCATAAATGATAAGGCCTTATAATTGGTGCAAGCATTGATGACTTGATCGATGAATGATGTTGGGTAATTATCTTTAGGGAATGCTTTGTTTAGGTCCCTAAAATAAATACAAATGTGAATGGTTCCCTATTTCTTCATGATGGTTACATGGATGGAAACACAAGATGTGTAAGAAATTGGGTAGATAAATCCAGCTTTGTGAAGTTTATCAATTTCTTGCTTAATTGTTGTTGCCTTATAGGGATGAAATTGGTGTTGTTTTTGGTGGATAGGATGGGTGTCCGAACATGTGTCGATATGATGTTACATTATTGTGGGACTAAGGCCTGACATCTTTGAGTATTATCGTGTAAACATATCTCCAAATTCTTGGAATAGGGATGTGTATGCGGCTATTTCTTTGAGGGAGCATGCTGCCCCCATAGAGATTTCCTATGTTTTGCTAGGATTTTTTGAAATGTTCACTATAATGGTGGGTGAGATATTGGACATGTTCCCTTCATTAAATGCATCACGTGTTGGGATGGGGCTTTTGAACCAATCCACTTTTCCTAGGGGGAGAAAGTCTTCTGTTGCAATTGCACAAACGTCATGGGTTTTCTTGCTACTAGGGGTAAATGTTTTTTTTTGGTGAAAAATAACAATGATGCATGGAATCCCAAGGAAATTCGAGTCCATCATGACCTCAAGAATATCTTCATCCAAGTGGAAAACATTATCTTATGTTGACTGGGAGTTGGTTGAATCTTGAGATGTAGACTTGGTTATGATAATAGATAAACATGAATATGAATCATCAGTTGAAGTTGCATAACCTAAAGAGGTTGACAAGGTGCAAATTGGATGGTTTTTCATCATAAGAGTTAGTACCACTATTGGGGTGGAATTTTCGATCTTGACACAAAAAAATGATGAGAAGACTGCACAAATCATGGTTCCTATGGACGAGGAAATAAATCATATATGATTTTGCATGTCGTCAACATTGGGTGGTGGAAAAATCTCAGTTATAGGTGGTTTCAGGCTTTTTGGAGGAAGCTCTCACTCTCTTGTTGGTGTACGGGGGCCAATAGAAGCTTCTTCCATGGGATGTTGGTGTTGAATCCTAAGCTATTGAAATGTGTGTAACATAGGGTAGGCTTCATTGGTATGAGTAGTATCAGTACAGATTGTGCATACTAGTCTCATGGTATCGGATGTTGGTGCTTGGTTACCACATGAAAGATCTTATTTCTTTTGGTGGTGTTTAAGGGGTCTGATATAATAAGGGTTATGCCCTATTGCTGGGAGTCACTTTTCTTCAAACATGCATAGAACGAAACTTGATGCTTCATTCTCAGAGGGTGGTGAATGACTTGATGGTTTGGTCTCCACTTCGGGGAAATTTGAATTCTTGACGATAAATCGCCACATGAATCCTAACATTGGACAAAATAGAGGAATATGGGGATAGTATCTCACATGATGGTTGCTAGTAAATATTTGGCATGTGTGATGCCTCTACCTTGATCTTGTTGGTTGGGTGATGTGAGGAATTGGATACAGTCGGTTAAATGCTCGTAACTCAGGGCATTGGTTGATTAAATGGTCTGATGCATCACACTGAGAACAAGTAGGTGATGGTGAGGTATGTGTTTATGGAGATCACCTCGAAACGTGGGTGGATATTGATAGAATTGTCGCATGAGAGGATCAAGAGGTTTCTTTGCTTAAAATGTAAAAAGTATATTTCGAACCATCGTCTGTGTAGAGTAATGGGGAAATGGATTAGGTGATTACTACTAACACATCTTTGTATTGTGAAAATTCAGGGAAACTATGGGTATAATGCCTGTACTTTGCACAGATGGAACATGTGTGATTGGTACATAATTTTTTAATATGTGTGGGTATATTCTTCTTCTGGATAGAGGTTGCAGGGTTTACAGGCTCTTTCGGGGCATGCAGAATATCTTTAAGCTTTTTTAATTTGGGGCACTTATTGGTGGGGTGACCTATGGTTTCACACAAAGCACAGGGTTGAGGGCCCTAGAGGAGGAGGCACTTGGGGCTTTTGCCTTTTTACCTTTCTTATTATATGTTGGTTTTGGTTTAGATGGTTATAGTACCAACACTGCTTGTGGCGTAGGTGGAACATGGGTAGGCAATGTACGGGGTGTCTTATTGTCCTCATGAGGAATAGGGAATACCCATATTGTAGTGTAACCTCTACTAGCTCGTGTGGCCTTGGTGGAAAAATACCAGTCTGGTATTGTGATGGCTAGGTCACGAAATGTGAGTCTTGTGATGGCTTGGTGTCAGACAAAACCTAGTGGTGATTATAATAAAGGCGTATTGGTGATATAGTTAAGCAAGTAATTTGTGTTGGTAATTACATGATTATCCAAAATTGGTTCTTGATTCTGGGTGTTTGCTTGAGATAAGGTCATGAATTCTTAAGTTGGGGTGTCTGGAACTAATTCCAGGGTTTAGGCGGTGTTTGATGAATTCATCATGCACACTAGTGCTCCAGTATTTGTGAAAATTTCTTGTCTTACCTGAGGGTCTACTGGGAATGTTCCTAGGAGGTTTGATGTCTTAAACTGGCATGGGTTGAGCTCAGTGTAAGTAGTGACCACCTCTTTGGAACTAAGGGAAACATGCCATATGGCGTGGGTGAAGTTGTCTTCTCATAGTATGTGAGTTGATCAATGGTAATGACCTTCCCATGGTGGGCAGAAATCCTGATTCTGAACACCGATGAGGTGACTACAAGCACTTCATACATATAGCTTTGACCTAGTAGGATGTTGTAATCTAACTGGGCGTCGATTACTTCAATGTCTATTAACACTGTTTTTCTAGTCAACTTAACTAGCATGCTAAGGTATAAACCAATGGGAGCATAAGGGCATTCATCGTATGCTCTGAGAGTTATGTTAGAAGGCTTAAGGTCAGGGGATCCTATTTTTGCCAAACGAATTTGGACATGATGCATGTGGAAGCCCCTTCATCAATGATGCAATAATGGACATTGATATTCTAGAATGAGTCAAGGATTTGGAAAGTGATGACTAAGGGAAGTCATGGAGTAGATTTGTGCAAGTCAAAGACCATGAGGCGGGAATCAAATGGGTATATTTCACCTAAAGTGGAAAGTAGGGCTTTATGATGGGTTGGGCACATCTGTAGGACTTCAAGCCTTGACATAACTGATGGTGATTGAGCTAATTCAATGATTATGTTGTAAATATGGGAAGCTTTTGAATTGGGTCCTGTGCATCATAAAGATACTTCGACTATCGTAGGCATGACATCTATGGAATGTCGCATGATGGTCAATGGTCTAGTAGGTATGGATGTAGCTGAGGTGGACGGATTAGGCTCCAGGGGAGTCTCATAAGTTTGATTCCTTATTTGTAAGAGGATATCCTCTCCTGCCATGAATATGTAATGGTTAGGAGTATTTTTGAGGTTCCCTCCAAATGGGTGAGTTTGGGAAGTTTATTGTTGTGTGTTAATGATTCCCTGATGGGGAAAGGTTTCCTGCATGACTTCAGTTAGTTTCCCACTTTGCCCCCTACTCTCTTGTATCCATTTCAAATCAGGAAGTTGAGGATAGTGATGGGTATAACGGTTGTACTCCCCACAGATAGTGCATGCATTATTACTCAGGAGACTGGTGTTATTTCCCTGTTTTTGCAAGTCATTATTAGTTGTATCATGGTTTTGGTTCCAGTAGGGGTTATCCCTTCCCGACACCCTTGGGGGTTTCTGCTAATTGTTGCCTCTCTGTTGAGGTTCTCCCTTTGGCTTATTTTTAGGTTTCTCCAGAGCACCATTAGAAGGATTAACTGAATTAAATTGTTCTTCTGATTAATGTGGTGAAGTGAGAGATGGTTTCACTAGATTCACTCGTGCATTATTTTTGCTGGGAAAGGAGACTATTTCTTCTCTTGTCCCTAGTTAACGTACTAGTTTGTGGGAGCAGACGTCTTATCTATACTCCAGGAGGAGTATTGATTTCCATGAGGGGGATGATATGGGCCTCCTTGCAGGGGTTGGTGTTGGTTAACCTATTGACTATATTATTCATAGGTGCGGGTTGACCATTATAATACCGTATATTTTTCAATGGTGGTGTAGCATCATATGATGGGTCATTAACTGGATACATAGGGTATTGAAAATTATTGTTGTGATGTGTTTGGGATAGGGCCCCAATTAGTCCGTCAATAGTGTTGATGCGCTTGCTGTTTCTCGATAAGATTGCAGGCGTAGGGCGTCTGAAATCATGTGATAAATGTACCCAGACTGACTTTAAATCAACTCCAGTTGTTGGGATTTACTAATGGCTTACCCCTCAGTTTGCAGGAATGTTTTAGCCACATATTTAGATATTTCAGAGATGAGGTATCTCAAGAAAATATCTAGGAGGACTTTATTTTCAAAGTCAGTTTTGCACACGCTGCGACGTTTTTGACATTCATGGATATGGTCTGAGATGTGCATAGCTTTTGTTTGTTTGAAGTTGGTTGGTAGTCCAAACCCAAATCATGGCAGACTGGGAGTTGGAAGAAAGGAAAATAGTATCCAATGAGCTAAAGGTTTCGTGAGATGCAGAGGGCTAGTCTATATACCACTTCTCGTTGGGCCTTTTCAGGGTGCATTGAAATAACCATAATCTAATAGTATATTTTGAGATACTATTAGATGAAAACAAATGGTGAAACATCATGATGTGGTTCCCTGGGTCTTTGCATTTCTTTACCTCGAACTTTGGAATATCTAAAGGTAGCTTTGTGGGCATAGCTAGCCAATTTGGGCCATGTTCGATCAGTTCATTGGTGAGCTTTCTTAAATCTGGGAGATTTAACAAAGCTAAGAATGAGATTTTTGCATTACCTACAATGGTAAAATGATTCTAGATAACTATATACAATGGAGTCCTCTGTGGGGATGTCACAGGAGGATTACCTTGATGAGTATCTCAGGGAATGTCTGGAGGAGAGTTGTGTGCACTCCCAAATGGAGTAGCATGTGGAGATCCTTCAGGAGTGGTAAAGGGTGTACTTTTCCGTGGAGGAATTCCAAGAAAAGTTGCACCAATAAAGGAAGATCCCATAATGGTGGCTGAGTGACGTCATTTATGCCTAAATGGTGGGATTCCTGGCACATCTCCCAGCAATGGGGGGAGGTTTAAAA
The DNA here is from genome assembly GCA_000404065.3 of Pinus taeda. Lineage (NCBI taxonomy): Eukaryota > Viridiplantae > Streptophyta > Pinopsida > Pinales > Pinaceae > Pinus > Pinus taeda. The sequence continues at coordinate 165,046 of APFE031262853.1, read as the reverse complement.
AACACCTAGATTGACAGGGAGTCGTGGGGTCCCCTATGGTGTCAATTTACATTGTGTGTTACTTTTTGTCTGGTAAGGGAAGGAGATAAATATCAATGCAATTGGATCACATACATAAAGCAAAGCGAAAGTATAAATGGTTTATTTTCCTTTAGCTTAAACTATATGACCAAGTAAATAAGAAAAATGATTTTATTAGTTGTGAATGATAGAGAGTCCTATGAATACCTAATCATCCTGTCTGCTCTCAAAGTAACTGGGACTTATGGAGATAACCTCTAATGAGTCCTTGGGCAACATCCTGAAAGAACTGGTGACACCTTCCAACAGTCAAGGAATTGATGAAGGTAATGGTAATTAAGCTCAAGTGATGCATGCACCTTCACCGATAGGGAAATGATGCCCTATATTTGGTCACTAAGTATCTTTGTCCCATGTGAACATTCTAGTATTTATCTTCTTGGTAATCGGTTACCAACAGTGAGCACTAGATGGGTGAAGTAGCCTCAAAGTGTACCAGACACAATAGACCTAAGCCGAACCCCCTCTAAATTGGGTCTCTTCCATGCTAGGGTTTTCTTTTCATTGGGATGATTGAAGGGTTTTTAATCTCCCTGGAAAGTTAAAAACTATGTTCAACGTTGACACATGACCATGGCAGCTTATGGGATGCCTACCCCAAATGCTCCTAACTCGAACTATAAATATTTTGGTGGCCCCTGTGGGGAAATTTAATTTTTTCAAGTTATGGTTGATGTTTAAAGAGGCTTAATTCACTTATGGAGTGATTTTGTAAGCCAAAATAGACTAAGTAACCAAATATCCAAAACATGGATTATCTTTGAGTACAAACTATATAAAGGCTTAGTGTGTGATGTAAATGAGCAGACAAAGTGTGATACAATTTGGATATGCGATGATCCTTTTAAATATCCTTCTAATTACACTAAGTGTTGGTTGTTCCTTGCATATAAAAAAAAAATTGTTTGTGAACTATGGGCCATGTAATTAGCCTCACTTCACAAGTTCATAATATGCTCTATCAAGGATGGGTCAGTTAGCCAAAATCTTTTGAAACATAATGATTTATTTTTTTGGCTTGCTTTAATATGTAGGTTGGGACACATGGGCTAGTGATCTAGTCCATTACATGCAAGGATGGATGGATCTATGAAAATATCCTTTTCCAATGAGGATTCTAGGGCAGGAAGCTTGTCTAACCAATAGTTGATTTATTGAGATCCTCCCCTGTGGTTGTTGCAAGTGTGTATTACATTGCAAGTGTTTAGATATAACATGTGAAGTTGACTTACGATTTCTTTGGCGTTCTCTACATCTGCATCTAGCTTTCGAAGTCCCATTTTTTTCTCCTCGAGATATTTAATTGTGTTTGAATACACACCTATTATTTGTGGAAAGTAATGAGTCCACTATTATATATTTTAAGATTTAAGGAACTGAAAAATTTACCTAGCTATTGTTGGTCCATAGAAGTTTATGAGAAAGGCAATATTTATAGTGCTTATCAGTTTGAATTTCACAGTTATGGTTTGTGGGTGGCTAACATGTATGAGATAATTACTCCCTTTGTGTTTTAGAGTAGCAATATCTCACTTGCTTGACCGTTCGCACAAATTACCATGAATTTATGTCCTACTCAATATTTGAAGGTTATCAAGGTGGTTTTTTCACTAGAACATTTAGTTTCTTGTATCGTCTTGGTTGTTGGTTGTTGGTTGTTCCTTATTACAATGGTTCTTAAGAGGCCATTTCTTAAGTTTACAATACGTTCCTCTTATGTTGTAATATATTATATTCATTGAGGAATGGTTGGAATGGAGTAGAATTCCTTTATCATTAACATGTTGCACCCAGAGTTAAAAAAAAATTCCCCTAGTTCTTATAATAACTGCTAATTACTCTTTATTCCTTCGTTGAGTATTTAGGAGGATATTTGAAGGAGTGTACCTAAACACCTAAGTTACAATTTGAAATTTTATACTTGGTTCTTCTAACCAATCTTAAGCTTTTTATTTAATGAAGCCCTTCTGTAAAATATGAACTTGGTGTTTAGGGATTGAGTGTCAATCCTTCCCTTTCCTAACCATTTATTGTGGGTATAGGGAAAATAGATCCATATATTCCCCTATTTATTTCTCTTGGGTCATATCCACCTATATCATGATTACCTCATTAAGGACTATCTTTACCAAATATTAATGTTGGGCCTACCTCGACTTCGCACTAGGAGTTTGTTATGCTCTTAACCTGCAAATGATACCCAAATATAGAATATGCGAAGAAAAGAGACCCAGAATACAGAATATGTGAAGAAAAGATACCCAGAACACAGAATGGCAATGAATTTATTATTCAGAGAGTAATGTTCACTTGCCTCTTCGAGGGGGCAACCTCCAATAGAGCAGAGCTCGATTACAAAATAAGACACGATGCTCCTCGTAGGGAGTTTCTATTCTTTATATATGACTCCTACGTCCAATACCATGGGCCAATACCATGTATTATTAATACCATCTATCTAATACTACGGCCCATTTGCAACTAACTTTGGTTCCGTTATTAATTTCGGATTAACCAATTACAATTATTAATATGGGCTTTATTGACTCTTGACTATGACATGGTCCCATTACATAGATAAGGGGGTTAGGGTGGGACCCTAACATGCCCACCCTCTTAAGACTAGCCTTGTCCTCAAGGCTGAAATTGTGGAAACTGCTGCAGAATAGTGCCTGGTTCCCAAGTTGCATCTTCTGGAGAGGTGTCTTTCCATTTGACGAGGACTTCCTTAATCATGCGGCTGCACAGTTGCTTGACTCGTGTGTCGAGGACCTGTTCCGGTTGAAGCCAGATGGATCCTTCTTCGTCCAATTCCCGGAGACTAGTCTGAATTCTGCAATTATTCCCAATCACTTTCTTGAGGCATGAGACATGAAAAACTGGATGGATTTTTGCAGTAGGTGGCAAATCCAACTTGTAGGCCACTTCTCCAATGCGTTGAAGTACTTGATATGGTCCGTAGAATTTGGGAGAGAGTTTCTAACATCCCTTGTCTTTGAGTGATGTTTGCTTATATGGTTGGAGCCGTAAAAAGACCTGATCCTCTTCTTGAAATTGGCGCTCTGAGCGATGCTGGTCTACCTGTTGCTTCATGTGGTTCT
>APFE031262853.1:117596-148437 GCA_000404065.3 Pinus taeda | reverse complement strand
AGTTGGTCGAGATTACGGTAGATCTACCAAATGCTTCACATTGCTTTTATATATATATATCATTCTGGCTGGGGACACAGCGCTAGCAGGTTTTAACTTTTTTCGGTACTATATATATATATAATTCTTGCTGGGACACGGCGCTAGCAGCTTTTAACTTTTTTCAATACCAGAATGGGTATCTCTTAAGATTTCGCGTAGCCTAGCATGAGTCGCTGCCTTGTTCCCCTATTCATGACTCTATCTTCCACGATAAGAAGCTTCTGGACATTTTTAATTGGCGATTTCTAGCGTTGTATTTGTGAGTAAAGTCAAGATTTATCATTATGCTCCATTATACATCGTTGGGTGCACTCTGAGATCCATTATTTTATAGGGTTGTCATGACAAGGATTATGTACATCGTCTACCGCCCAAAGTGCGTTCTGCAATCATTGCAAAGATGAGGCCACTCTAATATTCCATGTTTGAAGTTATCGCAAAGTGCGTTCTGCAATCATTGCAAAGATGAGGCCATTCTAATATTCCATTTTGAAGTTATCGCAGAGAATTACAAAACAAATAAATTATAATATATAAATTTTACATTTACCATTGTTTTAAGTAAGTTTGGGTTTTGATAAATCCTTTCAAGGTAGGATCCAATGAAAAACCGGAACCCTTACTTAACAGCACTTACATCAACAAGTGATAGGAAGGATGCTAGTAGTATTGAATGCTTATAAAATTTGGAAAATCTAAAGAGTGTTTCGCAAGTCGAACAATTAAGATCTTTTAATTTTAAATTATTTTTACTGACATCATAAATTTATTTTCGTTTATATATTAGGGAGGATCTACATGGATCTCTATTATTTATTAAAATTATTATTTGAATATCTATATCTATATATATATATCTAAGTTATATGAATGTGAGATGTGGTGTTGTAGCGTTTTTGGAGAGGTATGGAAGAATATACAACAAATCTAAAATAAATGTATAACATATAAAATTTGGATTAAAGGAAATGCACCATATTCTATGCTCCTTATTGAATCAATCATTTCCACCACATAAATCATGGCTATGACTAGGTATTTTATGTATAAGAAGAGGATAAACAACATGGAAGACAAGAGGCTTCTTAAAGTTCCTTCGAACTCGATTTGAAACCACCACATTTAGCTTAAGTAGGTATGGCATAAGGATGCTCGGTCCTAGATATTCCATTGGGTGATAAGGGAGGAGATCATTTTATAGAGATATTATTAAAATTATTATTACATTAAAGTTTAAGTATAAATTTTTAGGTGAGGAGCTAGAGGGAAAAAGGAACTAATATATTATAAGGATGTGATCAACCCAAATATTACAAATAAAAAAATATCTTCATCTTGGCTAGTGTAAAAAAGAAAGAAAACATTGTTAAAATAAGAACAATTCTCATGAGCTCCATAGTGTAACTAGGAATCGGTCAATTCCGAAAACACCATGGGTTGAAAGAGTTTGTCATCTATGTAACATGTTGACAGTTGAGTATGTAAATAAATTTGTCTTACATTCTATGATGTATACTCACATCCGATCTAATTTTCAAACTATTCATCACACTACCAATCTTCTTGACCTTCTAACTCTATAAAGATATGGCGATGCTGAAATGCTCCTCTTCATGCCTTTTAAGCATGGATATAAAATTCTAAATAATTCAAAGTAATCTCTTACCTTCTAGGACCAATAGACCATTTTGGTCTTAAGGGGCATTAGTCATCATCATTATCATGTTTAATTTGAAATGAATGATTAATTTACCTTCTAATTATTTTACTTATTTTATGGGGATTGTAGGTGAGGGGGTTATTCAGAATTGCAAAGGGCGGGTGGAGGGAGGCACAGTTTATTCTTATGCATCCATACTTGCAGTAGAAAGCAATAATATAGAAAAATCATATACTTTAATTCCAAGTCTAAAAATTGCATAAGCTATCAATTCCTCAAATCTAAGAATGATTAGAGACGTTGTAGTAATTATTGAATCTCTTATCTTCAATCTAACATCACAAGTCTATCATCTAAACTCTATTTTAGAGAAAATTCAATAGGGAAAGGAAATTATGGCCCCAATCCCTTATTATCACATCCTAACGCACCAAAACGAATAGGAAAATGGGTTAGCTACAAAAGGGAAAATGGAGGCCATTTTAGTCATCTTCAAGGAGCATGTTTAGCCTATTCCATGAGCACCATTCAAAATCATCCCCATTCTAAAACATAAATCACCACATGAATCAAAACATGGAAATTCATTATGCCCTAAATGGGAGATTAGTATTGAGACATGTAAGGGATGAACATTATTAGAGAGATGCTTGAAGGGATTATTGTGGAGATAATTATTCGTATGTTTGAATCAAGCATATAGTTATCACACGACTATTATGGATAACTATTATTATATAAAGAGAGAAATTTGATTATTATGGATAACTATTACTATATAAAGAGAGAAATTTTGTAATAGAAATTCACATGGGAATGATTTTTTAATAGAATTTCTTATTTGGAAGTTTCTTGACTATAATCTCTCTATGTCCATTGCTTCATATCTGATGTATATTTGTTCTAGGAAATTGAAGCCAACAATTGGTATGAGAGAAATGGGTTATTTATGAGTGGATCTGAAAAGAGTATGAATTGAACCAAGTTTTCTAAGCTAAGCACATATTAAATGCATATTCACTACCACTAATGGGTGTATTTGATCCAAATTTTTTCAAAAGAAAGTGTGCATACATAAATTTGTGGAGGCAAAAGGGTTGATGAAAAAAAGGATTATGAGTGGTCTATGATACTTAGGACTAGTAAAGAAAAATTACTATGGGAATCATGAGATGGATAAAATTAGAGTTGAGTTACATCAAATAATTTTCATGTTCTTGAAATTGGAGCTTCAAAATGAGGTAAATACAAGATAGATATTGTATCACAATAGGTAGGGAGCTAAAACACTTGTATGTTATATTGTAAAACTAGTGGGATTATACGAGAGGGAAAAGCTTGGTGTATTTGGAAATCCATGGCAATGGTATGAAGCTTAAAATAAATGATGATATATAACTAGTGAAGCATGTCCTCCATTGATTTGGTCACTAAGGCCTCCTCCTTCTCCCCTTGCCTTCTTTATTGTGCAATCAAGATTCCACCAAGGTCCCCCTCACTATAGAGTGGGACACTAGTAAAGAACTTGACGAAGAAACATAGAAGAGAAATAATGAAGTGAGAATTTCCTCCAAAATTTTACATTCAATGGATGCAATAGTTACAATGTCCAAGGCTACAACTTAAGGTAAAATTATGAAATTTTGTGAGCCCATCCAATGAATCCTTTAGATCCATTATCTACAACTAAAATTATTGATGCATTAGAATGAGTAAAGTAAAAAATACTACTCTTTATGTGTGGTACTTGGATGATGATTGTGATGAACAAATTGATGGGTTTTTCTATAAAGAAGAAAAAGTGATACTTGTAACTGCCCCACCCCACATTTACCCACTTTTACAATCTCTTAAGGTAAACATGATTTGAGTGCTACTATGGCATTACCTAACCTCTAATTTCCAATTATGGATGTGGGGTCTACTAACTGGAAACATATTTCCACTACTCGGGGACATTAGATCACCCAAGTGTCTAACAACAAACACTGGTGATCAATCCTTGAGATGGAACTTTCGCTTCTCAGGATTTACACCCCAACCATAGCCTTGAAACACTATGCATGTGGTTGGAAGGCACTAGTCACATGCATGATCCTCTTTCCTCGCAGTTGCAACTGGGTTTCTCTAGTTTAGAGGGTGCAGTTGTGAGATTAGTGCCACTTTTTCAGGGCTAGCCTACAGGTGCTGCCTAGAACAGCCCAAAACCTTCCTAAATCATATATAGAATAATCACAAGTCTAAACAATACATAATTAAACTAGATCTTGCCCAAAACACACCAAACACATAATAATTTTTTGGTCAAACTTAGAGTAAATATAGAAGCTATAGGTCATTAATGAATATATGATCATGATCTTCTCAACTTCATTAGAGAATTATCAAGATTACTCAATTCACTCTCAAGATAGCTACAAAAACACTTGTTAGCCCAAGCATACATTAAACATTCAATAATTTAACAAAACATGAATAACATCCATAAAAATAACACATAATTCAACCATGCATGTAACTAGCATAAAACAAGAATATAATCCATGTCAAACTAGCCATAAGATCAACAAAATAACCAGTAAATAGGCTCATTGATCACAATAGGAAAAATTCTCTTGTTAACATGTGGAAAATCCAACCAAGTCAGGGACTTCCACATACCACCCAACTATAGATTGGGCTAAACCAAATATCTCTTCCAGCGAATCACCCCCATTCCATATTCCAAGCATGAATGTCGGATCATATGGGTTAAACAAAAATAGAACGAACCAAATATTCTAGAGCAAATACCACCTCAACCCTCAACCACATTGGTTTCACCTAAACCAGTCCAAAAGTCACTAATTCCAAAACAAGCTTAGATGGCTTTGAATTCCTTCACCATCTCTAGAGGAATTTTCCTGTCTCCCCACCATCTATCAAGAGTTCTAGGAGAAAGGCCATCTCCACCCTTGGACCTTGGGAATTTTCCTGAGACCACCTTAACCAGGATCCAAGTTTGCTGGCCATCCAAAGCTTAATAAAAACATAGAACCCACTACATCATAGCTATCAAGGAAATGGAAAGGAAAAGGTTAATCCATCGTCAATCTAAGAAAATCCCATTCCAATAACAACAAAGTAACCAAATAACAACATGCATGTACCATACATCTAAATCTCAACAATGAAATCACACATGAAACCTGCTACCTGCAATGTACTCTTGTTGTATCTATTGATCCAACCTTATTTCTATTACCCACATAATTCCTTTGCTTTTTTGATTGCTTCTCTCCATGTCTAAGTGAATGATAGGATGCTCCAAGAATACTCTTAAGTCTATAAGAGTGGAAGAAGAGAACCAAAAGTTATGAATTATTTCTCTGATGCATTTTCATCATTGATGTCTCATGCCTCTTCCTTTCTCTTTTTCCTGTTTCTTTCACTTTCTTTCATTTTCTCTCTAATTTCCCTTGTATGCATATTTGTGTCTCGTCACCTTCATTTTCTACTATTTTCTTTTATTTCCTTAATTAAATGTCATTTATTTCATCTTTTCCTTTACCAATTTCCATGGGAATTAATAAACCACAAGTGATTCCAACTATAATGTTTTCCCACCATTCAACTTGGAATACGTGTCCCATGCTATTGGTATTATTTTATTTACATGGAAATTCAAGCATGGACTATTAAAAACCCGTCCCCCTTGGAGGAACATTGTGCTCAGTGTTCTATTACAGTTATGACCAAAAAAACATACTACTTATGGAGCTTGATGCAGTATTTACAATGACAAACACATATACGATTATGAATATTTTCTTAAACCAACAAATAAACATATTGTTTATGTAGCTTTATAAACACAACTTGATACAATATTTACAATAATATACACATATATACATATGTACATTTTCTTCAAACAACAAATAAGAGGGTACGATGCCTGCATCAACAACAATAGAATCCGAAGGCTCACATATCCACACTCAAAAGTAATACCAAGGATTTTCCTCCTTCCCAGGGAATCCAAAATCCGCTGCTAAGATCAAAGTCTACCTCTAATGTCCAGAACTACAATCCTCGCACTACTTTTTCTCTCAATGAATAGTTACTGACTCGTTGTCTCTAGGCACAATCGCAATGTTCTTTTGATTCCAACAAATAATTGTATTGACAAAAACACATTTATTCCCCAACTTTCCCTTCTCTTCTTGTCCCTCAAGAAATTGGGTCACCCCCTTCTTTGCAGTTACTCACCTTCCAAGCTCCCTAGAATCCCCTTCTCTACTTCCCTATCCCTCAGGTGATCCATCCCTTGGCAAGGTTTCTTCGCATCAGAAGATCCAAAAACCAAGGCATATCCCTACCTCAAAACCATTATATCGATCATAACATGCTCATCGAAATCATTGGACACTATTGGGTATCAATGTCCCACAATGGCCTTGCTCCTGTAGTGCTTTAACAACATACTATTGCATGTTCCAATTCCTTTTCCTAATGCTACTAATTATTTTGCAGTAAACTTCCAACCACCCCAAACCTGGGCATTTCCATGCTTTCTTGTACCAAGCACATAATCTCCATTAGACTCAAAATGAATTGTAATAAATTGAAATCATACCTCTTTGGTAGCTTGTCAATAAGTTACACTTGCAATTCTATTTACTCCCTGTCACAACAAGCCAAATTATTTCTTTGATCAAATCATGATATATGAACATTTCACATTTGGTTAGTTCAATACTTAACCATCATAAATCATAATATTAGACTATGTGCATAATTAAAACTAAAATAGAACACTAATACTTATATTTCAAATCGTTCTCTACTTCTACATTTGTTCTTTGTCCTTTCCATACACACACTGAATCAGTTTCCAAACCTAGCAAGCACCTAGTTCCTTTTCTTCTCTTTGACCACGTGCACACACTGGATCAGCTTCCAACTTGGCAGACACCTAGTGCCCTCTTCTTCGAAAGAAACAAGGGAATCCGAAGACTATACTAACTCCTCCCTCAATATAAGCAGCAAGGGTGTCTAGAGACTACACTACCTCTACCCTCAATATCAACAAAACGGGTGTCTAGAGACTATACTACCTCTACCCTCAATATCAACCACAAGGAATCCAAAGACTATACCACCTCTACCCTTAATATCAAAAAATCAAGATTGATCTATTCCCAAGATGTCTAGAGCTCCAAGGATTCCTATCTCAACCCACAACCTCTAGGGAGCCAAATTTTTGATAGTGCTCGAATGCACAAACTTTAGGGAACCCAAGTTGTTACGTGGCTCTATAGATCTTGTCCTAATCCATAGTCTCCAAGAATCCTGAGAAGAAATACCCTTCACAACACATACACATACACACAAAGTGTACAACACAACATATACATGTACACACAGTACAACAAAAAGAATACACATGTCACAATACAATGACTACACAATACACATGACATAATAAAACATGTACACAATACAACATGTACAACATGTACATAACACTAGTACTACACATTAAGAGACCACACCATCTCTACCAGGAAACCTTACCTCTTGAGCATTTCCCACGCCTTACTTTATGCATCCACAACCCAAGTCTCGGGTATATGTCTCTTTTCACTACCCATGGTTGTCCTAGCATGTCGTATATCACACTACTTTGCTTCAACTAATGTATCCTTCAACATTGCCTACCATAACATAAAAATAGGCATATTTATAAGCACATAATATCAAAATCATATCCACGTGATACTAACCTCATAGCTCTTTCAGGGTTACTCTGCCCACTTGATTCTTCATAAAACTAAGAAACATTTCCTGCCCTTCACCTACATAAAACAATCATTCTTCCACAAAAATGATCTTTAATGAACCTGTCAGGCAATGGCATACATACATACATACATATATATATCAACATAATCATGATCACAACACAATTACTAATTCTCATAAGGTCAATGTTAAAAGAACTTCCTTTATCCATGCAACACATGCACAACATTGAGAACAACAATTCCCAACATAGTTAAGGAATTTGTTACCCCAAGCCCATTTACTTTACCTTTCCTATTACCTTTCTCATGATTGTCCTACCATTATCCATCCATCCACAAGGACTCAACCAACCAAACTAGTTATCATATTCTTGCCTTTTGTTCCCCTTTATTCATGCCTTGGGCTTCATCCATGTGTTTGCACTAATTGTTGGGTACTGTTGTGTTTGTGGTGTTGTATTGTTGATTGGTTTTCCATGTTTTCTTTATGTTTTTTTCTTTTTATTGCCTTTTATGTTTTGAGGGTCTTGGGAATTGGTTGGAGAAAGATGAAATCTATGGAGCTTTGGGAGAGAAATCACTTTCAAAATCACAAATCAAACAAAAACAAATTGTGAAACACCGAAGGCACAAAACTTTCAATAGACACCCTAACTCATTCTCCACGAGTTCCCAATGCTTCCAACGGTTCATAAGTGAAGTCTTAGCCCAAGCCTTCTTCAATATTTATGTAAGTCTCTTTTTCCATGCAATTCCTTGCATCATACTGGCATAAACACACAATTGTCAGTGCATTGATAAATATAACAATATACTAGTTACCTTGCTCAGAAATACCCAACACATTGCCCTGCAAATGAACACTTGCACATATCATCTTCCAAGGGATTCCAATTCCCTTGAAAAATTCAACTATAATTGCAAACCATATATTATGTCGACATCTAATCAACCATCTTCCAAGTAGCTTCCTCGACCCTAAAGTGCTTCCACTGCACCTTAACTTTCCCTATTTCTTAGTCTTGGAGCATGAGATTCTTCCACTATAACTCTCCCTCTGGTTCCACCATCCATATTTGTGATGGATGCCTGATGATATACCTTCCTATTATCCATTGTTGCATAAATCTAGGGAATTCTCTAAGCTACACCCCAACTGCCTGCACCTCCTATGCACTGTAACTTTACAGCTTTCCATGCTTCTGTTGCACCACTCTAATACAAAGGACAATTATTCCTGCGATGATCTCCACCATAAGTTCAACACCACAATGATTCTTTACCGTTTCCTTTATTTTGTTGTCCCATGTGTTGAGACCCATGTCCTCCCTTAAGTACATTAAACTTCTTATAAGGTATTACATTCTCCTTGTCACCTATATCCCGATATCTTCCTCACTTAATCCATTTTTCTTTAGTTTTATCATTACCTTTCCAATCATGCTTGAACTTAGGCTTGCATTTTAACTTCTCATAACAATGTTTTAGTTTTATGATGGATTCCTCGAATAACCGAGGCTCATCAAACTCAATCTAGTCTTTGAATGCTACTGGCAACCCACTAATGAACCTTTTGATATTTTCTTTCTCGTCCTTGAGATAAGGAAGATACCTCAAAAACTCCAGGAATCTGCAAGTGTACTCATCAAATTTCATGGAACCCATCCTTTTCTCATAGAAATCCTTGGACCTTTCATCACAGTATCTTTTAGACATGTACTTCTTCTTGAAGAGTCTTTCAAACTCATCCCAAATCATCTCTTCTTCTCTAATTCCTTTGAAATGATCTACATATTCCTACCATATATATGATTTTCCCTTTAGACTAAAGGTAGTTATCTTGGCTTTCATGTTCTTTGAATAATCATGCAATCTGAAAAAATTATTCATCCCAAGCAATCACTCTTCTGCATCTTCTAATTTCTTCATTTCTCCATCAAAAGTAGGAGGCTTAACTTTCTTGAAATCTTCTAGCAAATACTACTTCTCACTTACTACATGGAAAAGGCCCTCTAGTCGAGGTTTTTGTGAAGGCACCTATATAAATAGCTCGAAATTTTTTTTTTAGCAGAGATCACTAGTGGAGTTGGGCACGCGAATGTTTTACCAGATGTATTTTAATGGTGCATCTATAATAAAGTATTGCACCGTTCTGTTACTCTCTCTCTCTCTTCTCTCTCTCTCTCTCTCTATCTATATATATATAATATATATATATAATATATATATATATAATATATATATATATAATAGAACATGATGCACCATCACAGATTATTTTTTTATATTGATAAAAAAGAATAGTGCGCTAAGTACATAAAGTGCAATAGTGCGTATAAGACTAGATAGCACTGGAAAACTGTTAAATTTACAAAACTTGGGGTTGTAAAATTTATTTTTCCCAGTCTGATGCTATACTTTGTCAATGATCTCATGCTAAACTAGTAAAAAAATGTCTTGGTGCATACACGGTATAGTGCACTAAATTCCCTAGTGTTTAATAGAGGGTGATGCACCATTAAATTGTTATTTTTATACAAATAGAAGAAATGACGTGTCATCCATATATGATGCATTGGTGTGTACACTAATCGATAACACTGGGCAAAAAGTTAAATTTAAAAAAAAAATGTCGATCATAAAATTATTTTCACCATTTCGGTGTTATATTCCTATGAAGCAGCAATGTTGTTTTCGTATTAAAACACCTCGATGTGTAACTAACAAGGCACCAGTGGTTATACTAATTGATAGCACCGAACAAATGTTAAATTTAAAAAATGTTGGTCTTAAAATTATTTTCACCATTTGAGTGTTATATGCCCATGATGCACTGGTGTGATTCGTGTATTTAAACACCCCAGTGTGTACACAGCAAGAGTACTATAGAATTTTTAATTTCTAAAAAATGTGTCGTGCTTGGAAATAGTACACATCAGTGTGGTTGCAATAATGCACTAAAATAGGGTTAAATAAAAAAATTACCTAGCATAAATTTCATTTTTACCATTTGCAGTGTTGTAAATCGCTGAAGCATTAGTGCCACTCTTGCCTCACTCAAGTGCCCTCCCATCGATGCTTCTCTTTCTCACCATCCTTATGTCTTCTACTCAATGCATGACTTTGCAATTGTCTCAAACGATGGTGATTTTTTTTCTTCTCATTTACATGTCAACTATGTCACCCCGACCAGAAAATGTTTAGGTAATGTCTATATTTCTCTCTAATTTAAATTTTTAGCAAATTAAAATTGCAAATTACATCCAAAAATTCACTCTTTTTTTTTGTTTTTTGGTTTTCTTGTGTGGTGAATTCGACAGGTTTGGATTGCACCAGACATGGTGCACCCTATAAATTCATAGGGTGCATCACATTCTAGTGCATGAACTTAACACACCGTAGTCTTCTTGGTGTGTTCGGTAAATTACAACGTACGAGTAAAAGCTATAATTTGTACATTGGTGCATACAATTTTAAGTTAACCTTAGTGCATTTATATTTACCAAATGCTCTGCCCACATAATATTGAAAATATATAGCTTGGTCCATTCAATAACCTAAATGTTCCATTTTGGTGTGAAAGGGTTATATGCATGCACCAACGCATAAAATTGTCTGGATCCACCATGCTAAAAATAAAAGATAACCAATGTGTTTTTATGTATGAAAACCAAAATTGGTGTGTCCTATGTTTGTATGCACAATTTCTAGTGCTTTCCTATTTTATGGTGCCCTGTTCCATATTCAGTATTGTTTTTTGTGCACACCGAGGATGATTATTTTTTAATTGAAAGTAATATGTTGATATTTATAAATACATTTTTCATTTAATAAAAATAATTAACTTTTATGTATGAGGTTGATGTATTTTATATGTCAATAATGTAGTAGAGAGGTCAGTAGAGGGAGAAATAATAGGAGCATGAGAAAATGGCAGACCAATACAATGTGGTCCGACCATGGGAGGCATGAGAGATGGAGAGGTATTTATACTGAGGATAAATCCATGAAGGGCACTCTAGCTTATTGGCACAACTAATCTATTGGTGGAATATCCTCCAATAGTCTTTCCGTGTTGGTCCTGACACATGGTATAGGCCCTTTGAGGAGGAAATATATTTTATCACTGGCATGTCAAGGAGAGGGTTCGATTTTCCCAAGTTCCTTGATGTGCACCATGGTGTTGTAGTAGAGATTCATCTTGTATACTCTGAGAGATATGTTAGGCCTCATATAGTGCATCCAACAATTTTTCAAATGTTTGGTGGACAACTACAAATTTCCTATTTTGGTGCACAGGATGTTAGGTGCCTCTCACTATTAGTGAGTACCATTCACACTGTACTAGTGATGGACAACAAATTAGTTGCCCTATTTTATTTTATGTCGATTATTTGGTGTAGGCACCATGGCGTGTCAGATGATCTCTCACTTTTTTGTGAAACTTTTGTAGTGATTTAGATAAATTTCATGCCATGATACATGGGAGGACGAACTTCCCTTTTGCTTCATAGATTTTATTTTTATTTTTTCAGAGGTTTCTGGATACGAGACCTACCTTTTATTGTCCCCATGTTAGGCTGATGATTATGGTGTGGATGTGCATGTGGGGTGAGATGATGCAAAGAGGGGCCTACCAGAGTATCCGACCAGGAAATCTATCAAGGCACTAGGCTATTGGCCAGGAGGATGACAACAGGTTTGTCTTCTTGTCATGTCCATATGCGGGGATGGATTGAAGACATTGTCTCAAAAACCACTTCACATCGGATGAGCATGCAGATGATAGAGGTAATATTTGTGTTTTTAGTAAATTAATCTAGTTTCATTTTATTATCTTAATTAATTAGAATAAAATTTATGTTGGCATGTTCTTTAACTTGTTTGATTGAATTGTTTAATGCAATTGTCTAATTATTTTTTTGTACTATCTATTTTATAGACATTGGTAGTTTTTTGTGGACATCGTCCTCTCCCACCAGAGGGAGATTGAGAGATGGGTGAGGCCGCGGAGGGTGAGGTACACCTCAAGTGTAGAGGGGCATGGGCATGAGGGTGGGTAGGGCTAGTGTTTGATTCAGGATGGATTACTGCAACTGACTATCTAGGTTTTTGGTTGAGGGAATCTTCCTTGCAAGGTCTCTAGAGATCAAGGTAGATCCTAGGCTCTTGGATCTTTCCAGGGATTATCCACATGATATGATATCTCTTATGTGTCATATCGTCAGAGCTACCAAGATATTGATAGTCAGGAGGGATGGCCATGGTGCAACAGATACATCACATGAGTCTTCACCCAATTCTATCCCATTAGATCATGATGATGAGGGTGGTGATGATTCTGGTAGTACTACCCCATCAGATCATGGTCAAGGTGTTGGTTATGCTTCTGGTAGTACTCCACTTCCTTGTCATTCACCTCATGATGATCACCTAGTACTAGCAATGATGCCTCATGTTTCTCCTGAGAGAGCATACCAACCGTCTTCTCCTCTAACACGTCATAGTTCAATTATTGAGGCACTGCTTGACCAACCATTGTCTTCTGCTATAGACCCGACTACCACTATTATGTCTTTTGTATCATGTATTTTATAAGAGTTATTTGACTTCATCCAATTATGTGACACACATACACACACATATATATATGGTGCATCTTTTTTCATGTTAACGTACTTAATTTATATGTTGGTGTTGATGTGTATATTGTTAGGTCATGTTTGATATGTTCATTTAATGTGCTTGTAGGTAGATGTGTATGCAATAAAAATTATTTGATATGAGATGTATATTTGAGGACGTGTGTGGTGATGATATTAGATTACAATGCTTGTGTTTTGTTAGATGTGATCATGATGATGATGCCCTGTTAGATTATTAGATTTTTGTGCTAGCTAATAATGTTTATATGTGCTAGAGGTGTATATAATTAGTTGATGTTAGCGAGTTTGAATGTATATTTAGATGATTTTTATGTTTGTTAGATGGTTATCATCATGATGTTTATTTTTATGAAATAATATTTATTATAGATTATGTATTAGTGAAGTTATATCAAAATTGCATATATGAAATTACATGCAAAATGACTTACTTGAAAAAAATGCAAAGATATTTTTATAAATTACAAAGTTTTGTATGGTTTAAACTATAATTGTAAAATTACCATAAATATTTTTCTATTGCTTAGATAGTTCATTCCTATTCATTATAAACCAATTAGTAAAATATTTCAAATACTCACAATGAAGAATAATTAAAGGTAAAAATAATATGTTAGTTCTTAATAAGATAAAAAAATGTAACTGATTCAATTTTTAATAATAAAAAATTAATAATAAAAAACTAATCAAAAATATAATTTAAACAATGAAAAAATTACACTATGGTCAATCTATATATCAATATATTAAACACGCATAGATCCATTTTAATCACGGATTTATGAATCACTAAAAGAGATTAAACCTTTTGACATGTACATTTTTTTAAATCTTTTCATTCTAAAAAGACATCCTCATGTAATGAAATCCGATTCCTCTTGACTCTTGATAGATCCATTGTTAAGATGGATCTATATCAGTTTATAAAATGCAATCTATTGTTAAATTTAAAAAAATTACGTCAGAATTTTTTATAATTAATTTGGATTTAATATAAATTTTAATATTTATATCAACTGTTGCCAATTTTTTAAATTAGAAATTTCTCTTTCTCTAAAGGTGAAGTTACTTGTAGTTCAGGGTGATTTTTTCTCTACTGGAAGTTCTCCCTTAAAGATAGAACATTTGATGCTATTTGGTTTTTTATTGCTATTTGTGGTTTAACTTTATATTTTTTATAATAATATGAGTTAAAGAATACAAAATCATATTATATTATATTTAATTTTTGACAAATAATATATCTTACTATTTCTTAATGAACAACTCAAAAAATATTATTTTTTCCACATACTTATCGCAAGATAGTCACTAAAATTCATGTTTTCACATTTCTCCTAGCTAATACTACATCATTTTGTAATCATAAAGACATGTCTACTTTAAATGATTTACTTATAAATACATGAAAATAGATATTTATTTTACATAATCTAAATAGGAAAGAAAAATGCATCACCAAGTCTATTAGAAAGTGAACCAAATGTCTCTTAATCACCATCACATTATTTATCATTTAATTAGACTTAGCTATAAAATATCATTAATTCAACTTTTATTTATAATTACAATTGAAAATAAAAGTCTAAACTTTTCCATTATCTATGAAGAAAAAATTAAAACCTCTCGTGCATCCATGTAAGCCCATTTTTTCTCTTGTATGTGGTCCATAAAAACATGTAATCAACATTTTATACATGAATAAGACATTCTTTTAGTTTACATAATATTGTAAGAACTGGAATTTAAATATAGTAAACATGACTTTACCTCTCCTGTCAATAATTTAGTCTTATATATTAATACACAAAATTTTCATTGTTAAAGTCATTATAGATTTATCACTACATGATTTATATCAATTTT
This sequence comes from Pinus taeda, assembly GCA_000404065.3. Lineage (NCBI taxonomy): Eukaryota > Viridiplantae > Streptophyta > Pinopsida > Pinales > Pinaceae > Pinus > Pinus taeda. The sequence goes on along the minus strand of APFE031262853.1, from coordinate 133,414 downwards.
GAAACAAACCTAAAGAAAAAACATGTGAATTGATTAATAAACCAATAAGTATCTAAATCTAGAATAAGTTATCAATGTTGTTTCCAAATTCCCTATTTTCTCATTTTGGTTATATTCTTAACATTTTCCTATTTGAGAACGATTGTCACCTTCAATCCTTATTATCATAAATATTGTACACCATATTTTAAATTGCATTTATATCTATGGAGATATATCTCATCGTGAAAATAGGGGAGGTTATTTTACTATACTGAAAAGCTTTGACAATGGTTGTAGTAGGATTTTTAGTACACATATATATCACATATATGATTTTCCTTCTCCATTTTCTATCACTTTATGAGGATTTTTAGATTGATACTCACAATGTCATTTGAGAAAGGAGATAATTTGAGTATATTAAGATTTATATCTTAATAAAATATAGTTATAGATTGGTAACTCATGCTTAAAATTACAATATTTCGATCCATCCCGATGTCTCTCCAAAGCCAATAGAATAAGTTTACCATAAATTACATTTAAACACATTAAAAAAATATGTTAAAGTTTTAATTTTTAAATTATAAATTACACAATTGGAAATACTTTGTTTTAAGTGTAAAAATGTTTCCATTGCAAAAAACATGTAAAAGCTTTTGTGAATTTTATGGATTATATAAAATGCCAACAAGACGAATAAAAAACAATATAATTATTGAAATAAAGAAAAGAAACATACAAAAATAATATAAATGATGAAATAACACAAGTACATATCATCCTCTGTTGTCATCACCCTGAATATCTTCCTCACTTGGCATGATAACATTGTTGTTCGCAAAACTATGTTTTCATCTAAGGTTGTGTCTTAATATAGGCCACTAATACTTATCCAACATATCTGGGTAAAAAAAACACATGGTTGAAGTGTTTGGTGAAAACATAAGGCTCCATAGTTTTATGCTACATCTTTCTAGAGTTGATAGATATCAGCCCGCTGTCATAATCTTCCTTTACATTATTCTGATCAAAGGTATCACATCACTTGCACCTAAAAATAACACATTGAAACAAACAAAAGTCCACTTGAATTATCTCTTGTATCTTTTCGACATAACCTAATGCCCCCTGTATAGGTTTTGATCAGGTGACTAGCACAACTAGATTGGTTGAACTAGAATTCCACTCCACAGTCTTGTGCTGTCGATATCCTCCTTGTGAAAATGATGTCCATATGCCCACATATATGGGAGAAAATGCACCTATAAAAAAGTGAAAAAATCACAGTGTCATGTGTTTAATAACTTGAACATAATTAGAATATAAAATATAGATGTTGCAATTGAATGGTGCATTATGAAGTTAAAAATGTATAGAAAGAGATTATTGCCAAGTTGTTACAACCAATCACTATGTTTAATGCATCCTCTTCAACACATGGGTAATGACCATATGCAATATATTTCTCTCTGACTTGATCAGCAACCCAAATTTTAGGGCATGTAATTGGCATATTCTCTTTTAAATTATTAGGATAAGGTACACTTCTACCATTCAACTATTTGAATTATTTTGTGTCATTATTCCATTTCCTCATCGTATGTTCGTACAATGCGACCCAAGGTTATGTCACTTCCATATTATAAAGAATGAATTTTTTGATGACTTCAATTTATGAATTCGGTGATGAAATCAAACCAACCTGTATAGTACATATGAGATCAAAATATGCATTAATATGAAGTTTGGTGTGAATAGTTACTGTGTAGAAATTTGACCAATGATAAGTCACTTACGCTTTATCATGCACCTTTTTCCATTCGTTTGGAGAAGCTCCCCTTCTCTTTTTTCTTCACCCCTTTCATCGTCCCAAATCATCAGAACTGGTCTATTGTAGACATGCTTTATGTACTCACTGGTACAATAGAAAGACTTATACAATATGTAACCTTATGCCATAGATCCCTTGGGATTTTCCCTTTCTCAAACAAAATCTTTCAATTTCTTCATGTAATTATCTAAGAAGAACATTTAATGAGCAGAAACCACCCCAACTAATTCAACCTCATATACTAGGTGAATTAGAAGATGAAATTGCAAGTCCATGAAACTCGTTGGTTGTTCCTTCTCAAACATACAAAAAATATCATCTATCTCTTGATGCCACCATGGAATGTTATCCATACGAATACCATTTTATGTGATCCAAGGTACAAATCTAGATAATTTACATATAGGCATGTCATAAGTCTTGGGGGAAGTCATGTTTTCACACACTCATGCATGAGCAGAGGATAATGACACTGCAAAGTAAACACATACAAAATTAACTATATTTTATCCTATTTCATAAAAATTATTTTGACATACGTAATCTTACAAGGTTCAAATGGTCATGTGATTTTAACTTTGACAAATGGTCTTCCATAGTGAAGCAATGTTGTAGTGAAGACCCATATAAAGAAGGCACCCTCACACCCATTATAACTTCCCCTTCCAAAGAAAGACCATTTTTCTTTAAAATCCATGGGACATCACCTTATTTGAAAGATCAAGAGGGAAAAACCACTCCTCTAGTTACTTGTCTTGGCCAATGTTTCTTTTTAGTTTTTGAAGAAATATGATCTCTCCTAACAACCAATGTGTCATTTTATTTTGATGATATTTTCCTCTATAAAGAAGATGATTTTTTTTTTAATATATGTTAATCTTAAGATGCTCCCAATATGGGAGCTCATAAAAGACGAATTTCCTTTTCATCCCAATGCAAAATTTATGAACATAATTGTCGAAGAATTTTGGGTCATCGAACATAGGCTCCCCATTTGAATCAAACATTTCTGGAAACTCATTCTCCTTCTCTCTCTCATATGCTCTAAGTAATTCAGTTGGTGTCATTATTGAAGGTCATTGGGTTCTCTATGTCTTACCACTGAAAGTGGATGTTTTTATTCTATAATGGTATTCTTCTAGGAGGAATACACTAGAGAATTCGTACACGGGATTTCATAGGTGGTCAGACCACCTAGCCTAAGAGAAGGTCCACAACGTTTGCATCAATGCTACCCTTTTGTTACAAGACTTACGGAATTATTGTATAGTATAGGGCAAGTTAGCAGTCATGAAGATTAGAAACATAGCAATGAATTAAACTAATAGGTGAAATAAACAAATAAATAAACATATAATTTACCATAACAAACTCCTAAAACTCATGTATGGTGTAAGAAAATATGCCATACAAAATAAAACTCCTCTCTATTATGATGGATCTTGATACATTGTATACATGTATCCCTTCCCATAATTCCTTCAATTCATTTACCAATGGTTGTAAGTAGATATCCATATACTTCACTTGTCTTCTATTAGGGACTACGAGAGGCAACATAAGATGTTATTCTTCACAGACAACCATGAAGGGATATTGTTATTGATCACTACTATAGGCCAAACAAAATAGTTAGTGTTTTGGTGGGAATATCAGTTGATGCCATCCATGACTATGCTTAGTCGTAAAATTCATACGTCATCATTGAATTTTTTAGTCCATGTATCCTCTATATGTTTCATGGTTATTCAACCTCTTGGGATTCACGTAACACTTGAATCACTTTGGTGTGAAGCATGTCATCATTGAAACATAGCTAATTCTTTGCAACAAAAAAGCCTTTGAATCCTTTGGATTATAGTCATGTGCCTCAATATATTATGAGGAGGACCATGTGATTTACCCATTTTTATTTATTTGTGGTGCTTGTCATCTCACATTTCAGACATATCTCTTTGTCTGTGTATTCTCCTCTATATAGAATACAATCATTCAGACACACATGATGTGATATGTACTCAATCCCCAACATTTTCAACGATTGCTTTACCTCGTCGTAGCTACCCAACAAGACATTATCACTCGAAATAACCTTATATTTGAATAACATGGAATTTGTGGTCAATATAAATGAACAATGTTAATATTTAATGTCCATAAAATCAACCATTTTTAATGTTGATTCTGTGACAATATTTCTTAAAATATAAGGGACTTGATCGATTATGTAGTCCAATTACCTTAATATTGTCGAGAAACACACATTCAACAAGCCAAACTTTGCTTTCAAGTTGTATAGTAACATCATTGTCCCCAGCTGAGTAGACTTTGACTGACTGCTAGGTCTAAAGAGAGGGGTGGTGGAAGCAATTTTGAGGCTTTCTAATAAGGTATCAGTGATATGAACATACCCTAGCTCATAATTCTAGAATGCATCTAACAAAATTGTCTACATTACAATCATATCCCGTCAGTAATCATCTATACCAACCTCTATTTGATTTCCTCCATTGTCAACTTGTGATGAAGAAATATTATTGTTGTAGTCGTTCCTAATTGGTGAATCTAGACGTAATGGGAATTGAATAGGTGGTTGATTGAACCATTATTTGTATGCTTCCTCTTTGAGACTTTCTTTTAATGCAACCTTCTCTTTATTTGACTTTCTAGTGGGGTGCACTGGAAGATGGTACATGGGTAGCTCATCATCACTAGAATACTAATTTCAAAAAATATTGACCATTAATACATCAATGATAAGTAAGCACAATGCAATTGGTTTGTTGAAATTACATTATATCAAACAATAATTACCATCATTGATCCGAGATTGTGGCTGGAAGATGCCATGTTCTAATTGGAAGGGTAAAGCAGTTGTCCATTTTCATCTACCCTTTGTTTGTGATATGCTTCTCTTGATAAGAGCTTCTGACATTTTTGAAATGGAGGAAAATTTTCTACATCTGAACTCGATTCTGAATCAAGATACTACAAATTTGGATACTTTTTTATTCAAATTGACATGAAAAAAAATCAATTAGATAGTTAAAATATAAATAAAATTTTAACTTGCTAGCGATGGAAAGGGAGAACTTTGTGAAGGACTTTGAGCAATATGGAATGAGTTGGAATTTGAAGAATTGGCCACTTGATATTATGAGATTTTCTCCCTACATTCAAGAAAAATTAGAAATAAAATTTTGTGCACATACCTAAAATTAATTTCAAGAACCATATAACCACACTCTGAATTTCATTATAGTTTTCAAACCATTTTTCAAGAATAAGGTGACTTTAAACGGAAAATGTATACTATGATCTACTATAACCCATGTGGATGCATCCTATAGGATAATTTGAGATGAATATGCCATTTTAATGAAAATAATATTTCAAATAATTTTTAAACCGTATCAGTGATCTTACTATACCTAACAACATCGATAGGTTTAAATAATAAATGCATCGATGTGTTAACATAATAAATGCATTGGTTTTCAGTATTTCGAAAATAAAAAAGGAACTCTACCATATCGGTGCTCTTATAAAACCACACGCACCAACGCATTTAAATAAAAACCACACTGATCGTTCAAAACAAAAAATGCACCTATTTATGGGATTTCGATAATTAAAAAAAGGAACTACATAATATCGGTGCTCTTCTGAAATTAACGACACTAGTGTGTTTAAATAACAATTACATCAAGTCATTAAAATCATAACTATACTGATTTTTGAGATTTCGAAAATAAAAAATGTATTCTATCATACCAGTGCTCTCGTAAACAAGATAGAATCGATGTGTTTAAATAAAAAGAACATTTATTCTCATGTGTTTCCTACATTTTGAAAATTAAAAGGAATTATATCATGTCGGTGCTCTGATAATAACTACTACATTGATGTATTTAAATAAAAACTGCACCATTACATTAAAATATTAACCACATCGCTTCCAGGATTTTGAGCCTAAAAGAGGAATTCTATCAAGTTGGCGTGTTTAGAAAAATTAGCGCACCAATAATTTATCGGTGCTCTTTACTTGTAAATGCATTGGTGCTATTTACTATCGAACACGTTGATGTTCAAAAAAGTGAAAAAAAAGAGCAAGTTTTATTTTTCAAATTGAAAAATGAGCGGCAATTGATTTTTCGAAATCTAATTTCATACATTATTAAATAGTAATAAGTTATTCACTATGTCATTATTTTTCTCAAAAATTCAAGGGACAGATTTGTAAGAGACACATACAAGGAGCACTTTCCAATAACAGACAACTTTGGAACAATATAAGTATTCAAAAGATCAAAAGTTGAAAGGCATGATGATTCATTCAAAACCCTGCATAGTAAAAATTTTAAATTTTATTATTGATTCTATTAATAAAGATTTACAATTTCTGTTAGGTATAATTAAAAGAGAGATCATTTGCAAGAGAGACATACTGGGAACACTGTGGAGTAGTAGAATATTTTAGATTTGCAGAAAGATCAGAATTTGAAAGGTATGGTGACTCACTCAAAACCATGCTTAACAACAACTTTAAATTTGATTGTTGATTCTAATGTTAAATTCTTTTATTATTTTTAATAGATTTATTCAAAATTCAAGAAAAATACACACACACACACACACACACACATAAACCCTGCTTCTTCTTAGTTATGTGACAACAAAATTTTACCTTAGGGTTTAAATCCCTCTACAACTTCACAATTAGGGCTTTTCATTTTAGGCATTTTAGATTGAATGCATTTTTGTACTTACTATATATAGGTCATTTGGCCTAAAATAAGAGGACCACTTATTTAATTAGATCTAAACATTATTGACCTAGTACATTTTTTCAAAAAACGACATATGTTTCACGGTGCACCCTATGTAATATAACACATCGGTGTTCGTGGTGGTTTTATCATTACATATCACACAGAGTCCTGTTTCCCCTCTTCATTTTTAAGAAATGTTGACTATTTAACAATGCGCTCAATGTAATATAATGCACTTGCTCGTCTATGCCAAATAGCACCATTAAGTCACTTGTATTTAATTTTTTATGTTTTCATTTTTTACTATAATGACGGTGCTTTTATTATTAAAATCCTCACTGCCATAATTTCAAATTATTTAAAAATAATAACTTTCATTGTCGATGTTGAACAATTAAGTGCTTGGTGTATTTAATAGAATAAACACATCGAGGAGTTTCTTAAAATAACCGCACTTGTTACCAAAACTCTTTTTGGCATAAAACTATTTGATTTGTGTATGAAATATAATAAATGGCTTATGCTTGAATGGTACAAGTTGTATCTTTGTAAAAAAAATTCTAAGAATTTTTCAAGTAACAAAAATATTGATCGTCATAATGATAGGACATCCAAAAGAGCAGAAAGGCAAGTTCTTTATAAATTCTTTACAAAATTAGTATGTTTGACCTACATGTAATTTTACCTAATATGTATTAGTTAGTGTGTGTAATGCAGAGTCACAAAACGAAGAAGTTTGTTAAGATCATTTCTAATATATGTACACAAGAGTGTAAAATCCTCATAGAAAAATTGTAGAAAGATTAATCTGGTGAATTAAAAAATACTATTCAATATGAGTTTTTTTTTTGGATTTTCATTAGTAATATACTTAATAATATTAGATAGCATGTTTCAAACATTCTATTAATTCAGATGTTTACTTTTTTATAGGGAGAAACAATAAAGAAAAAGATCAATGTCATTCTAAGAAAATAAAAATTATAGAACATGTAAATGACGATGAATTGGTCTTTAGCTCATCTGGACTGGTGTTGGAGGTTAATGGAAAGGGAGTATTTTTTTACGAAACTATGAGGGATATAGTGGAACAAACATATAGAAGTAATTTCCACTTACAATACAAAAATAATACAATGATTCCAAGAACCAAACGATATGTCAATGACATGAAATTTTCCAAAGCAATGGTCAATGAGACCTATGAGAATTGCAATAGAAAAAACATACAACAACAAAAAAGAATCATTCAAAATGTAGTACTCCTAACTAAAAATATTTTCTTGAATTATATCTATATATTACTACAAGGAATTCATTTATTAATATCAATTGTGTTATATTTAGTTTTCATATATCAATAAAAAAACAATTTATTACTTTTTTCAAGAAGATTATGAAAATCCCAAAGGGTCAACGAGATGATATGTGAAACATGTCAATAGGAATGTCCGAAAGAGTGTATGAGGATATGGTCAAAGAAATGGAATTATGGATATAATTTCATCACACGAGGGGTCATCCCAACAACAACGGGCTTCAAATGTATGTAATCATGATTGACTTTATACATATAAAAAAAATGATTTAGCATTAAATATTGATTTTCAAATATTTTCTTGCAGAAAATAAAACAAAATGGGACACATCCAGCACATAAAATAGGATGATAAGGAAGAAAAGGGTTGATATCAAAGTTTGTATAACAACTGAAGGTTTCATTTTTGTATATTTTAAGCTATTTTATAGTAACCATCCATGAATGTCTTCAAATAGGTGCTAACATACAAAGAAGAAGCATCAAGAGAATTTATTGACATTGGGTTAAATATGGGGTATAAGTATATGTTGGTATATCAAAAATTAATTGTGGAATTTTTAAGTATCTATGTTGTTTTACTTCTACGAGTTTATAAGTAATAGAACAAAAAAATTCATTTATATTAAATATATGATTTATAATGGGGCATAAAACTTGTAGGAAGCAAAGTATGGAATTACGCCAAGAGAAGATATGTCGCAACAATGCATGAGACTTGGTTTTGAAACCTTGTGTACATTTCATGAGTCACTTCTTGCTACAGTACATTTCTATTCGATTTACATTGATGTATATTATTTATTTTAATTTTAATTATTCTCACCATGTAGATACACATTACACTTTATTTTTATGTTTGCATATGATATATGATCAAGGAGAGAAAAAGAATCGATGAAAACATTAATCAAAATAACTAAAGTAATAGAAACATATGAATCACTAACAAAAGTTCCAACGAAGAATAAAGATCTATTTGGATATCAATGTAATTTGTTGTATTTTTTGAAATAAATGTCTGTGAAAATAAGACATTTTGTTTAATGTAATGGACATATTTTCCCAATTAAAAGACAAGGGGTTACAAATAACTATCCCATTTTGTATGACAAATAGCCTCTTATTGATATATAATAAAATACATTTTAATTTATTCTATTGTGTTATCCAATGTCGTTGAGAAATGTTACGCCACTAATTATATTTATGGATGATTAAATATTATAGTGAAGAGATGTGAAATCTAATGATATAAGAAATTAATGAAAACACCATATATAAATGCATTAATCAAAATTTAATTTATATGAATATTGCTAGAAGATATATGTCAATTTTTTTGATGAATAACAGATTTAAAAAATGACAATAATTGTAGTGTCATATGTCAATGTTTCTAAAAAAAAGAAATCTCATACAAAATATTGGTGCGTCTATAGCATAAAAACGCACTAGTGTGTTATCTTATCTAAAGACATCGTTACTTCAAGATTGTTTGCATGGTTGGTGCCTTTTCTAAAAACGATAACACTTAGGCATTATATTTTTCAAGCACTGGTGTTGTTTGCATTTAATGCCCCGGTGCACTATAATTCTTAAAGCACCAACGATTTCATAGAACTAACAACCTGGTACTAAAAAATATTATTTCCAACCCTAGTGCATTATTCAAATTAACAACACTAGTTATTTTATATGAGCAGTGCACCAGTTCTTTTAAACAAATCATACACATCAGAGCTACAAGTTTAAATTAAAGCACTAGGTCTGCAATATTTTTTTACCTTCCCTAATGTTGTTCCAGTAAGGAATTCCCTGGGGTGTTTTGTTAATGTATATGCAGTGGGGTTGTATACATTTAAGCATCAATATTATTTGCATTCAACACCTCGAGGCTTTTGGTTATGTATACATTCCCGGTGCTTTTATTTATTTAGCGCATCGATGATATTGTTTCCATGAAGTCCACCACTAAAATACATCCGCTAAAACCTCTGGTTTCCCATATTTTCTCAGTTGTGATGAAGTTCTGTTATAATATTTTCTAAAACATATTCTATTGCAAAAAAATTGTTTTAGTATAGATTTTTTGGATAATTTTTTCCAATTTTATAACATTAAAAACCTCCATTATAACCTCCACTAAGAGGTATTTTCCTTGTAGCGACTCCTCCTATAAGGATGTTAACGGTGATGGTGATGATGTCTCCTAAAATTGGAAATAGAATAGAATCCATAAGTACTATCCCTCCTCTCATGTGTATCGAAAGATATACCACCTTTGACTATATCATAGTTTGTTAAATAATGAATCCATACAAGTGAAGATAGTTTTAGGTAGAGGAATGACCTGTTATAAAGTTTTATGAACCCAACGTTTCAGACTACCAAGTGAGTCCATCATCAAGGGATGCGTCAATAGATATTCTAAATATATTAATGATGTCTCCATGAGCTATATTTTAGGGTATATATAGGATATGAAAGAATTAATCTAAGAAATTAGGTCGGCCATTTTGCAATTAGATTGTTAATATTTAGATTTATTTATTTATTTATTTTATTTTTAACTAATTTATTAATCTATTAATTAATTAATTAATTTGTTTAATTATTAATTAATTTGATTAATTAATTCCCTATAGCTTTATATATAATTCCTATTGTTAATTTCTAATTGTTTTAATTTGAGTTATTACGACTATATGCCTTAATTTAAATTCATATGTTCATCTATACGACTATATCATATTTGTCCATCATGTGTCTTCTTTGAGACCTGCTACCATATGCCCCATTATTCTTCTCCTCCTACCTATATCCATGACTAATCCCTAGCTATCATCGACTTTATAAATATGAAAGATTTTGTAGAATCACTTCATTGACTTATGCCTACTTTTCTTAAGCCCTTGTAAGTTTTTCCTGTGCCTCAGTCAACTTATTATTAGATTCCTTGAAACTTCTAATCTCTTCCCTTAGAATCCTTAGTGTATCTTCTAGATGAGGAGAATACTATTCTCCGTGATGCTCAATTGAATTTTCATATTCCATTATGTTCACATCAGGCTAGTACGGGGAGTCATGTGAACTGTAATACACCATTTTTCTCTTCATATTTGACCTTATATTTCCTACAAACATAGCATGTTAGATAAACCAAATATAATGACATAACCAAAATCATACATCAGTGTATCTCAGGGGAGGTTGTCACGTCTGTACAATCCAATTGATATTAGCATGATGTAGATATAGTAGTAGAAACAAATATCAACATCATAATGCGTGCATGATAATAATACATCGTTGTAACGATAACTACATGATAACCATAACCATCTACATGTACCCCGAGGTTCAGTTTTGCAAGCCTCACTTTGATACCACTTTGTAACACTAGTACTAGAGAAAGGTTTACATGGAACAAAACTACTTTGATGACACCCTATAACCACCCTACCCCACCTTTACCCACTTTTACAAGCTCTCCAAGAAAACACAAGCTGAGTGTTACTATGACATGACTCGACCTCCAAGTTCTAGTTATGGAAGTGGGGTCTACTAGCTATAAACATACTTCCACTCATTAGGGACATCAAACCACCCATGTGTATGACAACAACCACTAGTGATCAATTCCTGAGCTACAAATTTCACTTCTCAATCTTTACACCCCAACCATACGCTTAACACACTATGCATGCAGTTGGTAGGATTTAATTGCATGTATGAGCTTCTTTCCATGTGGTTCTAACTGAGTTTCTCCAGTTCACAGGGTGGGGTTGTGAGACCAATGTCACTTTTTCAGGGCTAGCCTATAGCCCACTACCTATAATAACCCATAACCTTGCAGAATTAGATCTAGGATAATTACAAGTTTAAAAAATAAATAGTAAATCTAGATCTTTCCCAAGACATGCCAAAAACATGATAAACATTTTGTCAAACATATAGTAAATATAGAAGTTACAGGTCACAAATGCATACCTTATTGTGATCTTCTCAACTTCCTCAAAGAATCATCAAGAAGACTCAATGCCCTCTCAAGCTAGTTGCAACAAAACGTTTTAGTCCAAGCATATATTAATATATTAATCATTCAATAACGTATCAAAACATGAACAAGATTGATAATGAGAACACATCATTCAATCATGCTTGTAACTAGCATAAAACCATAATAGAATCCATGACAAACGAACCATAAGGTCAACATAATAACCAATAAAAGGGCTCATTGATCACAATAGGAAAAATACTTTTATTGAAATATGCAAAATCCAACCAATTCAGGGTCTTCCATGTACCACCTAACCATAGATTGTGCTGAAAAAAATATCTCTTTCGTCCAATCACCCTCGTTCCATATTCCAAGCATGAATGTGGGATCATACGGGTTAAACCAAAATAGAACCGACCTGGGCTTCCAGAGGAAAACCCACCTCAGTCCTCAACCACAATGGTTTCACCTAAACCAATCCAAAAATTACTAATGCTGAAATAGGCTTAGATTCCTCTGATTTCTTCATGAGCTCGAGTGGAACTTTCCTCTCTCCACCCATCCATCAAGAGTTCATGATAAATCCCATCTCCAACCTTGACCCTTGTGAATTTTCCCGAGACCACCTCAACTAGGATCCAAGTCTACTAACCATCCAAAGCTTAATCAAAAAAGAGAACCCAATACATCATGGATATCCAATAAATCACAAGGCAATGTTGAAACCATTGTCAATCTAGGAAAATCCCATGCCAATGACAACAAAGTAATCAAATAACCACAAGCATGTACCATGCATCCAAATATCAGCAAGGAAATCGCACATACAACCTCTTACCTATAATGTACTCTTGTTGTAGCTGTTGATCCAACCTTCTTTCCACTTCCCACATAAACTCTTTGCTTGCTTGCTTGCTTCTTTCTTAGTCGAAGTGAATGTTAAGATGCTCCAAGAATACTCTAAGTGTATAAGAGTAGAAGAAGAGAGCTAAAAGTTGTGAATTGTTTCTTTGATTCATTTTCATCATTGATGTCTCATGTCTCTTCCTTTCCTTTTTCCTTTTTCTTTAATTTTTCATTCACTTTCTCTCTGATTTCCCTTGCATGCATATTTGTGTCTTTTCGCCTTCCTTTATCCTATTGTCCTTTATTTCCTTAATTAAATGCCATTTATTGTTTCTTTGCCTTTGTCGGTGTCTTTGCCAATTTCCATAGCCACTAGTAAACCATAAGTGATACCCACTATAATTTTTTCCCACCATTCAGCTAGAAATACATGTCTCATGACCTTGGTCTTAATTTATTTACATGGAAAATTAACCAAGGGATATTACAATACTAATGTTTTGAACATGATGGGAATGATGGTGGCATTCATCCTGTAACTAGTAACCATGGAGACATAGATGTTAAAGCTGATGATAATGAAAATGATGAGGATGGTGATATAAGGTATGGAGAGGAAGAAAATGGAGGAGCTTAAAAAAATATTGAGGTTGATGGTGAAGATAAGCAAGAGAAAGACTATGGCATAGAGTACGCAGTATATCCTAGTAGAGAAATGGAATATCATGAAGGTTGTAATGATTTTCAACTAGTATAAGATGGTGCTAGAGATGACGATTTTGATGATGTACTAAATTCCCTTAAATTTGTTATATTTGTTTCCTAGTGAAGTTAGAGATGGATAGTTAAATAAATAAAAGACATTTTTAAGGTAATAATGGGTCAAAGTATAGCTTGGATAAAAATAAGGTAAAGATAAAGTTGAAAGTGAATTATACTAAAAGAAAGTTACAGTTAGGATACTATTGATGTAAACTCATAAATGTTGTAAGTTAAAGATTATTTTCCATTGGTGTAATGAGTCAAAAGTAAATATGAACTATTAAGGCAAAGTACTAAAATTAAGTTAAAAGTTGAGAGTATCAAGTAAGGGTTAAGATAAAGTCTATGGGTTCATTAAAAGATGTTGTTTATGTAATGAAGTCATTAATATTGTCTCGCTAAATTGTAAAGTTATTTCAAAAGTTTTTTATTTGTGTCGTAGGTATCTTGTTTGATGGGTACATGACTCCAACATGAAACATAATTTTTTAAGCATGTAATTGTATGTGAATGAAGGTGACTGCAAGAAAGATGAAAGAATATGAAGAAAAAAGAAGGTGTAGACTTCATGACAAAATGATATGATATAAGAAAGCACCAACAACATGAACAAAATAAATTGTAAGAAGAAGATAGAGGAATATGGACTCCTTGACATGAATAGAAGAAGAAAAAGGAAATGCGTATTGAAGAAAGTGAAAAAACAGAACATAAAAGAACAGAGTAACAAAGAAAATAACATAGGAAAATGGAAATGAAGAATGAGGAAAGCAATGAACAAATGAAGAATGAAGAAGCAAGGTAAGAATAAATAGCACCATATGTTAAAGAAAAAGTAGTATATCCATGAAGGATGACATCCATAGGAGGTTATATTTTCCTCCTTGATTGTGTTTTCTAATGATGAAAAGAAAAAGGTCTTAGTTATATCTTAGTATAAGGGCTAGATTGGCCTAAAATTAGTTTTTAAAATTATATGTTCCTAAGTATCAAGTGTTGATGTAAGATGTGATAAGGCTATTGTACTTCCATAATATGAATGAAATAAGATTTTCATTCAACCAAAATGGTTGATGTGTCATATGGTTCATGGTCAACTAAAACCACTTGATGATTTGTAGTAAGCCAAAACCACTTGAGGATGTGATGGTTGAGGAAAATTCAAAGAAAAACCAAATTGTAGCTATGAGTAATCAAAATAAAACCTAGGATGATGATTGATAAAGATGTAGGTGGAGTAAAATGTACAACTATGAAGATATGACATTGAACCATGTACAAGAAAATGTTTCATATAGAGCCAACAAATACAATGGTTTTTGACCCATGAATTTCATTGGATGGTAACATTTTTATCTGGTCCGTAAAAAGCACAATGTTTATGTTATATGCGTACAAGATGAAAATTGAAGAAGATTGACGAGAAATAATGAAGAAAACCATATCATAGAGCATAGAAGATGAAGATAAAGAGCATCAAAGAAATATATCATAGAATATGGAAATGGGACCCGGTCAAGAGAGAGTCGAAGATTATACATTGTCACAAGTACTAGTTAAGGAGGAGTATGAAATATTGACTCATACTTCCAAATAAAGAATAATATATAAATTATATTATGGTTCATAATGATGTGCATTGATCATATAAGTCTAAGGAAGAATTATACATGAAGAGAAATAAGATTTGTTAGAGTTGGCTATTAGTTGAGAGATTCAAGGAGATATTATTGTGGATATAGTTATGGATATGGTTGTTATTATCACCTATTTGTTATATAAAAAGACCAATTATAAAATACAAATACACACGAGAATGATTTATTTAATAGAATTTTCCCTTTAGGTATTTTTGACTATAAACCTTCTATGTTCCTTGCTTCATATTTATTTCTATGTATTTGTTATCACCATTAAAACAAATAATGCACATTCCCCAAAAAAAAATTCCCAAATACAAAGAAATCTTCACACAATAATAAAGTAAGAAAAATAATTACATGATTCTAAAACACAATCAAGAACCTTCGGCCATCATCAACCATTAATTGCAACATGATGTGAAATGAATGTGAACTAGAGTGTATCTCAAGTTATATTGGATGAGAATGGGTGGTATCTACCCTGGGGCTATATTGAAGGTACCACCCTGCCTCCCCACTCACCATGTTTGTCACCTAATTTGATTTTATAAAATATGTTAGGTTAAAAATTAAAAAAATATAACTTAACTTTTTAATTAAGAATTAGTTTCTTCTAAATAATTTTAATACTATATATATAATATATTATATTATC